>PVJO010008742.1:0-73395 GCA_004026905.1 Hystrix cristata | reverse complement strand
CACTCAGATATAAACATAAGGAGACTCTCCTGGTAGTGGGCATTTTAGTTAGCTGTTGGAAAATGTAAAAAGATAAAATGAGTCAACATACAGTGTCTGCTTAGGAGAAGTGGAAATTCTGACCAGGGAAAAGAGAATATGTAATTATGAAACTTACAAAGGAAAGCAGATTTTGGCAGGTACTATTAAATATCATGAAATAAACAATTAGGTGTCAAAATAAGTTTTTTTCCCCACCATTATTCTTTCGTGTGAAGCCCCAATCAGTCATGGGCTACTTTTAAGATAGTTAAGGTTCAACATCTCTTCCTCATTTGGCGTAACGCAGCGATCAGTCTTTGTTCAGGATTCACAAGCATTCAGAACTCTTGCCTCCGAAATCTCTTAAGTATCAAAATGTCTGCTTCAGTGAGTAGGTTAAATGGTTCCTCTCTTAAGAGGGATTAGGAGCAAAGGCCTTTATATTTCTTAACAGTCAGTTCTGTCCTCTATTAGATCCCGTTTCAATCCATTACAGAAGCAGCCTGCGTAAGAGGAGACCTTCAGGAACCTCAAACTTAGAAAAGTTCTTGCTCAGCTCATGTCAGTTTCTGCTGAGAAGACTGACAGGATGCTCCTCGTCATATAACGGGGTGTGGCGCTCTGCTGGGAGGGTGCCTGGCAAATGCCCGTCTCTGCACATCCATCATCCAAGCTGTTCTGGCCTTCGAACAAAGAACAATCAGTTCCCCTAAAATTGAATACGCAATCAATTTGCTTTAGTAAAATAATTTTTAAATGGAGGGTAAAGTTCCAGAGCATACAACACACCTAAAAATTAGTATTATCATGTATTTAACTTTTTTCTTCAGTTTTGCACCTTCTGTTCATTTAGAAACAAAGTAGTAAGAGTGAAATGTTACACCCCAGTTGAAAAATTGTAGAAATTTTTGCATACCTGGTGAAAATTAAGGTCTTGGATGACAGATCCCACTGTCTTTCAGAAGCTCAGTGTCCAGGCTGTCTGTGAAAGATATCCCAGAGATTACAATTTGGAAATGTCTGCTGGTTATGACTGGTAGCAAAGGCCAGCCTGCACTAGAACATGTACACATTTCAGTTGTTCCTCAAACTTTCTTAACTAGCCAAATAGGGTAAGGAGAGCCTTGAGCTCTAGATTTTGATGATAAGGCAAACTGTAGTATTTTATTTATTTTTATAGTTAATGTTACTTAAAATATTATATTCTCTTAACTTTTAGATATACTGGTAGTTCCAAGATTCTTAACATATAAAGAAACTTTAATAGTTATAATAAATTTATGAATAAATGTATAAAATATTAATGACTATCACTTCTGTAATTGCTCATATAACTATCTTCTTAGTATCATGTCAGCGGTGGGAGTACTATCACAATTTAAATAGTACCAATGATATTAATTATAGTCCTGATGGAGTTAGAGTGCGAATTCAATAAATTAATACATATTTTACCAAGGTAAAATTTGACTAAACATCAGTTTAATCAGATTATTGTTTTTGATTTGGGAGCTATAATTTTTGCTGAATGAAAAATGTTTACAAAATTTGATTAAGAGTTGCCTCCAAAAAATGTGTTGAAAATTGTCCAGATGTAGATTAAAACCAATATTTGAGTATAAAATTATCTAAAATTGTAATCTTGTTAATTTGGTTGACTGTGATAGTTATTTCACTATGTATGCAGGTGTCTGAACATACTATTGTATAAATTAAACATACAGTTTAGGAAAAGCAGGGCATGGTGGTGCTCGCCCGTAATCCTAACTACTTTAGAGGCTGAGGTGAGAGGATGATGAGACTGAGGCTGGCTTGGGCATTTAGTGAGACCCTGTCTTAAAATAAAATTTTAAAGTAGAGTGAGTATACAGCTCAGTGGTAGAGTGCTTGCTTGCTGTGTAAGAGGCCCTGCTATGCATGAGAACCGGCACATCAAGAAAAACAAAAAGAAAGAAAGAAAGAGAGAGAGAGAGAGGAAGGAAGGAAGGAAGGAAGGGGGTAAATATAAACGTAACATTTCTTTCAGGTTTGTTCTCTCCAATCTCTGTATTATTTAGTGGAATCTCCACTGTAGGAGCCCCAAACTATAGGAAGCATCTATCAATCAGTCCTAAACAAATAAATGACCCATTATAGATTTCAAAGGTATGCAGTAGACATTTATTTCCTTAGATTTTATATTGTTATGCTCCTGTTTTTTTTTCGCCCCCCTTTTTTTTAACTGAAATTTGCAATCTTTGCATTCTGGAGAATTAAAAAAAAAAAAAATCAAGGCTGGGGATTTAGCTCAGTGATTAGAGTGCTTGCCTTGCAAGCACAAGACCCTGAGTTCAATCCCTGGCACCACCAAAAAAAAAAAAAAAAAAGAAAAAAGAAAAATAAAAATCAAAGCTAAAGCCAGTCTAGATTAAAAAAAAAAAAAGCTTGATACTTTATTTTGCTCAGTTATCGTTCTTCTGGGGAGAACGGAAATTGTATGGTTACTGTCTGTGTTCAGCAGCAGGTCCCTTTTCAAAACTATCACTACCTCTGGCCTAAAGTCCCCTGGGGAAATTTTCTTTATTTGCTTAATTGTCACTTGTTCGACATATTTGGAATGATCACATTCCAAAAGAAAAAGTAGAAATGATATTAAATTAAAGTAAATTCTTTAGGAAGGCAAATTCCTGAAGTGTATATTGAATTCCACTTACGTTTGCCAAGAAAAAACTTACCGTCACTTTAATCCTTAAAATTTTAACACTATGAGAAACAGATAAATAGAATATTTTGCTTTTTTTTTTTTTACTTTAATCCAAATGCTATACATAGAAATACATGTAGAAAGAATATAGAAACAAGGAAATACACTCTATGGAAAAGATTATATCTGAGATGATACTATCTAATGTGGTTTTAAAATGCCTGAGCAAATTTACAAGGAAATAAAAGACTTTTTCTCCTTCTGTTTTTGCCACTTACAAGAAAACGCACATTTGTTTACCTTAATCAGTCGATAAGCCAAAGGAATTTTATCATTTTTTAAAAACTTCAATTAGCTAGTTTGTAAACGCAGACTATAAGCTAGTAGGCAATAAACTATGCAAATATGAACTTAGACACAATTTTAATGTCTTTAACCAACCACTTGTATGACCTGGGATATATGGATTCAACTGTCTGATATTGTTGTTTTTCACATGCAAAATGAAATTATCCTCACAGACCGAATTAAGGTCCTAAACCTTTAATTAGATACCCGGGAAGCCAGACATACAGTAGAAACAGTAGAAAGGACAGCTGATGACAGTCACACGCATGTATACATACGTCACACTGAAGACATTTGAGTAGGAGAAAGAGTCTAATCCTTACACAAAATGTACTCACGATAATTCGAGAGCCATGAACTTTGAAAATCTATCTGATAACCTCTTCAAAACTTTATTTATTTTATCTGTTTTTTTGGAGGGGTGCTGGGGATCGAACTCGGGGCCTTGCACTTGCTGGACAAGCGCTCTAACACTGAGCTAAATCCTCCACTCCTCCAAAACTACTGAAAAAAGATGAATTTACCTTTATTGTAGTTAAAGGAGCCCACATATCTCACATCTCTTTTTCCAACTAATATGAACTATTTCTTCAAAGTGAACAATTTAAAACACACACACTGCCCTGTTTTTTTAATTAATATATATTTACAATGATCATACTCGTCATGGAGGATTTGTACATGCACATAATGCATCTTATTTTTTTGTTCTCTTCCCCTCCCTGCCATGCTTCTTCTCTCCCTGTTTACAGAAGCTCTTTTCATTTATTCCCATCAACTGAGATTTCAATTACACTACTGTTTCGGAGACTAAAAAAAAAAATTGGAAAAACTTTGATATTAGGTTAAAAACCCAGTTAGTATCGTGGTTCTCGTCACATCCGTTATTGTGCGTTGGAGCTTTTATAGTTTCCATTTGATGTCTCCGGAAGAGAATCCCAAAGACGACTCATTTGGAGTCTCTCAAAGCAGCATTTTCTATGTAGGAACGGCTCTAATAATTTCATTTCCCTTTCTCATTTTCCTCTTATTCTGTTTTTAAAAATTCATTTAGCAAATATATTTTGTGTATATCCATAATGTCAATTACCATTCTAAAGCTCTTAAAACATTCTGGAATCACCAATTCCTGCACATCCAGTGTAAAATCCACTTGAGCAACAATGTGTGTGCATTGTATTAAATGTGGACTGCATATGGAAGACAAGTTCTAATACCACCTCTACTAAGAATCCATTAAATATTTGAAATATTCATCAGTGATACCTGAAAATTTATGGATTCAAGTGTTAAACATTGAAATTTTCATTTGTTCATTTTCTTATGATTGAAATCAATGAAGTTTTGAAATATCAAAAAGAAATAAAAGGTTAAATGTTCCACCGAAGTCTATTAATTAAAATAAATTTCCATGGTACTGGAGCTATCAGAATAGAAAACATTTTGAAAGTGCGATATTTCTATTAAAAAAAATTAAAAAACTTGTATCTACACAGATGTTGTTGCTATGAAATATAACTTCTTAACATTATTAAAGTTAACATTATAACTGATCAAGTTAACATTATAACTGATACACGATCAAGTAGTCATAAACTATGTAGAGCATGATGTCACAGAATTTTTTGTATAAATTTCCATTCAGTTACATAAAAATTTATGTAATACAGTGGTGCTTTTATAAAACTTTGAAAGTCTAAGGATGCATACAAAATCTACAGTAAGGAAAACTCTCATTTTTCAAACAAATGAAATCTCTTTCTAGATATTTCGATATCTTTTTCTCCTCTTAATTTAACCTAAAACATTCTGCCTAAGAATTTGATCATTACCTGTTCTCATAGGCTAAAGAGAGGGACATTAATTTCAAATTTCTGATTTTTGTCCTTTGTGAATGAATAAAGTTATGCTGACATATCCTACGTGACTATTTAAATTTTGTTTTGTCTCTTTGTGAGTGAATGTATTGAAAATGAAAATTGATTGATTCTTGCTTCAACTAATGTCTCTTATGTAACTTCAAAAACTGTACCATGACTATTTTAGCTTCTCTCCTTTATTAAAATTTTATTTAAGAGTTTTAATTAATTTGACTTTAGTCAACATGCTGATTGTCTTGCTGCTTGTCACTTTTGGGTTTCTCGTTAGCTTTCTTGAATTCTTCCCAACCTGGGTCATTTAATAACTTTATCATCTTTCAAACTTCTAAAATTTCTATTGACTATGCAGTTAGTTTGACAATTAAAAAGTCAATAGAATTTGCTATTTCTTGTATTGTTAAAATTTTTATTCACACGATATAATCCAAACACATTGTCATTTGTGCCTTATTTTGTCAGTAATACATGCTGCCTGATAACCAGGACATTTTTGTCCATTCCCAGTTCTGCTTTTTATGGCAGTAGTTGGGATTAAATTATGAGCTTTAACAACGAGATACTTCCCAGCACATATTTTTTTTTTTTTTGAGACAGTATCTTATTAAGTTACTAAGTTGCCCAAGATGGACTCAAATTTAGGCTTCCAGAGTGTTGCTATTTCTAATATTACATACAAGTGCCAAGTACATAGATAGACTTCAGAAATACTGATTGATTAATAGTACTTCTATGAAAAACGAATTACTATGTAGGCAAAGCATTTGCATCACAATTCATTGTAAACTTCTTGGGCTTAATTTTCTCTTTCATATAGAGTTTAAAATAGATTCTTCTTAAGGTGTTATTAACTTTTATTATTCTATGCATTTTCATTAATTCATGTACTCAGACAATCCTAAGACAAAAGCAAGAGGAAAAATGCTGCCGTCACTTGCCAAGCTTCTAAATTGAGATGAAGAAATGTGTGTTTTTGGAAATGCAATAAAGTTTTAATCAATTTGATATTTGAGAACAATTATAATAGGTACAAATTATAACCAACAAAAAAGTTCTCCTTTTAGTTACAGACATGCCCACACGGGGCAATATAAGAGACACAGTGTTATATTTCTCTATCCATACCAGTCACATTATTGTTTCACTACAGGCAAAAGAAAATAAAAGCTAAAACCACCAGTCTTTACATTTCTTAGCAATGTGTTCCATATTCTGATTGTACCAATAAAAAGATAAAGTAATTTAATTACTGATCTGTGACTTATGTGGTGGGCCTAATTGTTTTTTACACTATCTCCATCTGCCAGCAGATGGGCTTGCCTACAATACAGCATACATCAGAAAAAAACCTCAAGATGTGAATCCAGGCAAGCTCTTTCCAATTGCATACTTGAGTCTGACTGCAAGTACGAGTAGTAGAGCTTACGCAGAAACAGCAGGGCGATGTTTCACAAAATGGCATTCCTTGAACCTTCTTAATTTAACATAGAGGCGATTTATCATCTTCTCTTGAGAATATATTCATATGTAGGATTTAAGTTACATAAGTGGTAAGCAATAATGGTAACTGTCTTCTCTTACCCAGATGGGTTGCTTTTTAAATGGCCGTATCTGTTTTAAACCTCAGTGTGTAGTCAATACAGCACTCAGGTGGCACTCTTAACATAAATAATATGTCAAGAATATGGATATAAACACATAAATATAGGCTTCCTCTGAATTGACTATAAACAGAATATTTAAAGGGTGAGTTTATGTGTGTGCATTTTCTCAAAGATTCAAAGTTATAATGCAGACTAATGTAGGAAGTATTCTTGATTCAATTCAATAGGGCTCTATTAAAGGCTGGCATCAATTGTACATTGGATAAATTAAATAGCTATGGGCAGTATCTCATTCTCCTGAGTTTGTAAGAGGAGCTTATTGGTTGTTGTTATTTCTTTGCCTATTTTTAATAATCCCTCAAGGTTTACACCAGAAAATTCAGATGATCCTCAAAGGAGAATATGATTTTCCTTTTCAAGCATGATCTAACTCTTACATAGAGTACACTTGATGCTTCATTCTGCTTACTTCTAAGTGCAACAGTGAATTTCAGCAAAAAACAAAAAAGGCCAAGGACAACCTTCTATAAAACCATAGTAAAATCAAAGTAAAAATATTAACGATAATAAAATGTTAGCCATTTGTCAGGTGCTCCAATCATGTCCTTTTTACTTTGAAATGTCTGGCACTTTCTATTTCTTTCATGATTTTTTCAGTGTTTGATTCAAGTTGCACAACTGAGGAATCGCACAGACTTGTGTACTCTTCTTGGCATTAACTCTGATTACCCAGAGTGATGTCATTCAGGTATCTCCACTGTAAATTTGATATTTTCATCTTGCAACTATTATTTTAATAACAAAATTCTTGGAGATTATGTAAATATCTGTTTAAAATCAAGATTTCTCTTCAATTTTACTATTCATTGATGATTCTCTATCTCCATTATTTTAATTGTATTTTGGGGAGGTTTTTTTTGAATGCAAAGAAGGGCTTCCTTTCTCCTGCATTTGTCTTTTTAATTGTTGCTTAGTTTATTAATATCAATTACTTAAATGCAGTAAAATCTATTATGATCATTTTTTTTGATGTTCAAATGTCTCCAGATTGCAACTGTGACTGTCCCTGTATGATAGCAAATATATCCTTTTGATATACGCCTGTCATTCTCCAAGCAACTCTAAGGACCATGAGAGGAATACATTCCAGTGCTGTGCTGTGTTTTTCCTGTCTCGGTATTGGATTTTGCCTTTTCTCTAAGGAATATTTGTCCTTTAAGGAGGAGAGCGCTGGAAGTGCCCTGTGCTGCACAAGTGGCTTTGCCTCGGGGTTCACACCATGGACAGAGCTACAGAATACAGACACAGGTGTTTTAGATGTAAGTACTGCTTGTTTTGGACATTTATTCTCCTCTCTCTCTTTCTCTCTCTCTCTCTCTCTCTCTCTCTCTCTCTCTCTCTCTCTCTCTCTCTCTCTGTCTCTCTCTCTCTCCCCCTCTTCCATTTTTTCCCACTCTCCCAATATAATCAAATGTCAGTATGTATATTCCAGGCTTCTTGCTTTGAGTTTTTCAGCTGAGGTTTCCAAAATCAGGATCATCTATGTATTAATTAATTGGCCCACCTTCAAGTTTAGTAATATGATAGTCAGAATTGTGAACCCATAGCATTGTGACAAGCCTATTAATTGAAGTTTAATATATTTTTGCAGACCTTTTTAAACATAAAATTCCCACATAGAAAATGTGCAAATCTTAATGGGATAATTTGATATTTTAATAAATTATACTCTGTATTTGCAACAAGGTACAGATTTACATTACTTCAGAAATTATTCTAGAGCCCTTGTTTTATAAATATTGTTATTCTCAAACTTCAAGCAGTACTTTAAATTTAGTTACATATACTTGTATCAAATTTCATTAATTATTATATTTTGAGTGTTTTATATTCTAAATTATCCTTGTTCACTTATTTCATTAAATGAACCAATGTGATTTCAAAATTTTATGATGTGAAACCATAAAATAAAGAAGGATAAATTAGAGTCATTTGTATGTAAGTGGATATTCCTTGAGAACATACTATTAAGTGAAATAAATCAAACACTTATCAGTACACATCAAATTGTTTCTCTGATATGAGAAACCATAAATGTAAATAAGGACAAAAGGGTATAATAGATATTATGTTTAAAAAAAAGATAGTATTCAAACAAGAGGAGAGAAAAAAATTTAAAAAAAGAGAGAGGAGAACTAGATACGGAAAAGGGGGATAAAGAAGGAAGGTTAAAAGAAAAATAAGATGAAAGGGAAAAAAATGGAAAAGTGTAAATAAATTCATTGCATATAGAGAGAGGTGGGTGAATGGAAGGGAGGGGAGGGGAAGGGGGGGAACCAAGATGCATCATGTACAAGTACTAGAGTATTGCACTGGATACACGTATAGAGTGTGTGCATGTGCACTTTTGCACTTTGTGTGTGTATGTGTGTGTGTGTAATCTCATTGATACCATGGTAAAAATTTCACATAAAGAATCTTTTAACATGTTCTTGGTCAATAATGTATGTGTTTTTCTTAAGTAAGTCCGTAGGACTGGAACTATCAAGTCATAAGATGCATGCTTGTTCAGAATTAGTACATAGCGCGAAGCGGCTCCTGGGAGGTTCCGTTTAAACTGCCTCCAGGAGCGCACGGCCTTTTCAGCTGCTGCCCAGCTCTGCTGACACTTGGTACAAGCTGTTTCCATTTTGGTATCTGTTTGTTCTCCATAATATTGCCTTATAATTTTAAATGACTTTTCCCCAGTGGCCATTGATTTTAATATAGTTTCATAACTTTATTAAAAATTTTATTTTATATAAGATATGATTTCAAATCACTAACATTTTATATATCACAAGTCAGGGTTTTTTCTTATTCATTTCAGGTGATTGTATACATTTCAGATACAATTTCTTTGCCAGATATATGCATTAAAACTATTTTCTGGTAACACGTAGTTTATCTTTTGACTCTCAGTAGTGTTTTATGAAAAATAAATATTGTTAACGCTAATGTAGTACAACTTATCATTTTATAGCTACTTGATCTTGCTAAAAATCTCTTATTCTTTTATATTTTCTTCTACAATATAATACATTTTTTATGTATAGTGTGATGTGCAGTGCACATTTTATTTCTACATGGACTGCAATTGACTCCGTTGTGTTTATTGAAGAAATTATATTATTCGTGAAGTGCAGGCATTGAATTTATGATGTAAACTATTGATGATATGTCATTGGAAGTGTTTCTGGAAAACAATTCTAACCTATCCATCTAATTTTTCCCCTGACATCTACTCTTGTAATGCTAGTGAAGCTTCAAAAAATCTCGGTATCTAATAAGGAAAATTATTACACGTTAGTATTGCTTGCCAGGTGTGCTTAATTATTCATACTCATTCTACTTGCATAGAAACTTCAGAGTTAGTTTCTTTTTAAAAACCCTGCTGAGAACATTATTACCATGGTTACACTATTTTATTGGTCAGTTTGAGTGGAGGTGACAGATAAAGAATATTAAAGGTTCTTTCCCTGAGTGTGACATAGTCTTGTATTTGATTTGCTTTTAATTTTTCTCAGTAATATTTCATAATTTATTTTTTAGTACAAAACAGAAAAGTACCTGTCCAGTAAATTTGCTCCTAGATTTTAGGAACAAATAGGTTTAGACTTGCATACTAGCAATTTCTGTGAATTTTTTTATTTCTTGTATATACAAAAATAATTCAATATTTTGTACTAGCATTCTCTTGAAAATTATGCATTTGTACTAGCAATTTTTTCTTTAGAATCTTCTCAATATTTTACACTTACTGTCATTTTTATGTAATGAATTTTTTTCTAATTTATTTACATATTCCTATCATATTGCTGTGGCTAAAACTCTACTACAATGATGAATAGAAATGGTGATATTCTAGTTCTCATTGAGCAAATTTTGAATATGTCAATGTTAAGTATGATGCTTGGAATATTATTTCCTGCAGAAATTCTTTATTATTTTTTATTTAGGGTCTTCTTCCTTTTTTGCTTGTCTTAGAATTTATAATATATATTTTAAATAACAAGTTGTATATCTCTTCCTGCCATAGCCTATTATCTCTATTTTGTGGCTTCAAAAACAACCATTCATGAACGCACAACTGTGTAGATCAGGTGTTGGAAAGAGAGTGTCTAGGTTCTCTTCACAGGGAACTAAAGTCTGAAATCAAAGTCTTTGCCATTCTGGGCTGTTTCCTAAAGCTTTATGGAAAAAAATCCTGCTTTCAAACTCATTTGGATGAATGGACAATGACCTAACAAAAGAAATAATTTTTGAATATCCCCTCATACATTAGTGTGTTATATTTCCCCATGGACTACTTTCTTCCCCATGTTATTGTTGAATGGAATATTCTCCAAATTTTTAAAATTTTATCCATGTCAAAAGTATTCTCTTTCTTCTTTATTTAATGTTTTTTTTTGTCTACTGTATTGTTCTCTGTATTTCTTTTCTGTAAGCTAATCCTTTGATTGAGATGCAGATCCCTAAAGGTATAATCCTGTATGAAATATGTGTAAGAATAAATATATTAATAATGCAGTTCAATAATGTGAGTTAGTCCTCTAAATCATACCTTCACTGCTATCCAAAAATGGAAAAGAAATGCCAATTTTTAAAATTTAATAATATGTTTACTTAAAATGTATTATTAATTTGAGATTTTTTCTTCTACATCTTTTTGGATATTGCAGATTAGGAATTTACAAGATTCTTTTTTGTTTTAAAGAAATAAATGCTCAGAAATCTTCACAGAATATTATTTTAGTAGCAGAGAAAAACATGTACTGAAAAGTGATGTTTAAAGAAATAAGTGGTTTAAGTTCATTTGTGGACAAAATTGAACTGAGATTGTCCATGCTTATTTCAATTCTCCTTAGCTAATTTTGTCCCTGCAAATAAATTATAATTTATTACAATTATATAAAAAATGCTGTTCCTCCCTAAATTTTTACAATAATTTCACCTGACATGTTTATAAAATTAGGAGAAACAATCTTCATTTTGAAATAATTAACAATAAACAAAATAGAAATAAAAACCTTGTCGTCTTTTCCAAAATTTTGATTTCTACTCAGTTAAAAAGATTCTTCATAGTTTGCACATGACTCTATATGGCTCATTTTCTAATTTAACTGTGTTATTATTAAATCAATAAAGGATACACTTGAAGGAAAATTTAGTGAAAATTTGTCCCTTTTCAGTGAAAGGCATATAATTTTATTTATAAATTTTATTACTACTTCATAAACCTCTTTCTCCCCAAAATTATAATTTAGAAATAAATATATGCTACTCATAGATAACAATATTTTTGAATTTTATGTGTATCTGCAGCAAGTATCATAATATCTGCAAAATATAATGAGGTAATTTGTAGTAGTCCTTTTCCTCATTCACTTAATATATTTTGAAGCCTACAAGATGAGGTTAAGTAGGGGAAAGTTTTTAAGTAAGTTGTTCAGTAATGACTATCTTTAGGAAGTAATTTTTAATATAGTTCTTATAAAATGTATAGATATTCTTTTATAGAGATAATAAAACAAAGACAAATACAAAAAGCGCATTATTGTCTAAGCACTCTACGTGTAATTTCATTTAATATAAATTATGGCGATAAGTAAGTAGAGAGTTATTATCAGATCGAACCAGAAAAACAAGGAATGTTACCGAATTATGCTAGTCCTTATTTATAGACAAAGGTGGATAATGCAAGATGTAAAGAAAGAGAAGAAAACGAGCAGATGAGAGGCACAGTTATGTAGCCATTCAAAAGAACTAGATATGTTGCCGTTGAAAACTTGCAGTATGTAAGATTAGGGATGACTGTCAGAGAATTAACTTATAAAAAGACTAATGTTATAGGGTCATGAGAATTTAAATTGATGCAAAAATCATGAAAATGTAATCATGTAAGTTGAATGCTGTTATTAATTACTAATAATTAAATAATCTTGAATTAATTTTTAGCTAATCAGAGGTATGAGAACCAAGAATGAAAGGCCAACATTTACCCTGAAACTTTAAGCTTACATTCTAGAAGAATAATGGATAGACAGTCATCTGTGGGAGAGGGAAAGGAATAATCTAGCCTTGACACGTTGGTGAGGAAAGTAGATAGTAAAATAATCAAACACCTACAAAGTCAGTTTGTATAATCAAGCAGAAATGGTCAAGGAAATGATCAGCAGTCCTTTGTACATAGGAGAGATTGTGGGTGCCTGAGCAGCCAACACTGTGACACAGGGCTGGGTACTGTACGTTTAGAAGTCAGAGGTGAGGAAAAATGTAGAAGTCAGGAGCCAGGAAGACGTTTATTTCTCTGAGAGAGTATTTGATAGAATATGTAAAGAAGTTTAAGAGATTAGAATGGGAAATAAGAAAAACGAAGGTCATTTTCTTGATAGTTTCTATTTTAGAAAAAAATCAATCTTCTCATTAGAATCTGAAAAGAAATTAAGTGTTCTCTGAATTAACATCATTAATTGGATGAAAATTCATTTTGGTTGACCAGAAGAAGGAGTTTCTTAGAATTTCATGGGCAGCCAAATTACTCTCTTGTGTTTTTAAGAATGGTGCCCACTTTAGTCACCTTATTTATTGCTCAGCTTTACTACAAACATGAGTCAATGATTTAAAAACAAACTTCTATTCATTTAACTTTCTTTTGAATAATAACATTTACTCTATTACTTGCAGTTGCACAGTAAGTCCATGAAATAAGAAATACAGCAAAACTGCTACATTCTTTCCTTGCTTAAACTGCAGTACTACCAGAGAAATCTCTAGCTGCTCTTAAAGGGCACTGGGAAAAAATGTATTTCCCAGCAAGTTATGGGTGTAAACAAGTTTAGGACTTCATAAGTGAGTTCTAGCAATCTCATTCCTGCTGAAACCCATAAAACTAAGTGTCTTTCAAGCCATGTAATATAGTTGCTAAATCTTCTAGAACACACATATCATCGAACCATTTGGCAATCTTTAAACCAGATGGGATCAATGTTTTCAGTGTGATACTTTACGATTTGCTATTATAGAAGCACTATGTAATAAATGTTTCTGCAGCCAATTTAAAGAGAATCCATGATGCAAATATCATGATACCTGCATGAAATTCTTAATGTAACAGGTTAGTATCATGTATCAGGTTAGTTCTAATGACTTTCCAAGACAGCTTTTTTTCAAACAAGAGGAAAAAGTAAAATATGGCCAACTTTTGTGTAGATGTACTATGGTAATGAAAGGGAATGGTGGCAACTAAGTCTCCTGAATTTATCTTTGGAAATGAGTGCTTTTCTGAATATGATCAAAATTGAATTTAACCAAAGAATAAATACACAAGTTTCCTAAATTTTTAATCAAAAGATATCGTGTACAGGTACAAATTAACCATGATGAATGTGATCATTATGTATACAATGTACCAATACAGGTTCTTGGTAAAAAACAGAAAAAAGAAAAGACACTTCTTTCTGTCTTCCTGGTATCTCCCCCCCCCTAAAATCTACCTATATTACATGGATAGACATATATATATGAATATATGAAATACGAATATATAAAAACATACATACACTCATGAATGCATTTCTATTTGTATATAGAAACATTCATGGACCCAGAGACAGATACATAAACATTTCTTACATTTACCTTTCCCTCGTTAACTAAAAAATGTTTTTTCTCTCATGGAGTAGTCCAGGATAGATATAATAACTGTGAGTTACTTTTTTAAATGACATGATGTTATCATTAATATACCCAAAAATTACAAGTAGAAAAGACTGATACTGAAGAGGAACATGAATTTCAGTTTCTACAATAATACCCTGAAGTAATGACGCCCATGTTCCTGGGTATGACTCGTATCTAGAGCGCAGGAGTAAACAGAGGCCTCATCTTTCTTTCTCTTCACGTTGCCCACAGCTCAAATCTAGCAGAGGCCCCAAATTCTCACAAGATTCTGGCGAAACCTCAGTTTCCCCTTGAGATTCACAGCCTCACACCCACTACCTATCTGGGTTTTATCTGCACAAATGTTAACCTGACCTCTGCTTCTCTTTTTGTCATTTATTCATCCTCAAGACGAAAGCAAGACCCCAGATCCTTTCTCACACTGGAATGTAACACCTCCCCACATAACCACTTTTTCCATCTGTCTTCTCACTTAACTCCTGAAAATGTCTTCTCTGACAGAACCTTTAAAATACTCTAAATTATTTATCTTTTTTAGGAGGCTCGCCTATATTCCTCCCCCACCGTATAAATTAATCTCTCAATACAGCTGACACAAATGGTTGTTATTTTCACCCACATTTTGGAGAGCTGGTCATGAAGATGAGTATCATACCATCAGTCGCTACCCTCTTTTCTGAGTTCATCTAACAATTCTTAAGCACTTACTAGTGTTCCAAAAAATATTTAATCTCCTAGTGACCGTCTGTCCTTTAATACTGATATTGTCTTGGTGAGTTCAATAGCCATGTAAATAATACAATCCGTGATCTGTACAATTAGGCCCGTGGATTTTTCTCTTCCAGTGACTTCTACCATTCTCCCCCAAACTTTCTCCATTTCAGCCCCACTGGACTTTCTTTCGTCTGTAGGACACGGCAGGGATGCCTGCACCCCGGGATTGTACACACTGACCTTCCGCGTGAATGTTCCACACACATTGAGCTCGCTTGTTGCCTCCCGCTCGCCAAGTCTTGGTTTACTTGCCTCCTAGCGAGTCTTTCCTTCCACAGTGTAAAACTGCATGACCCCTCGTCCCTGATTCCTTACCTTGCAGCCTGGATTTATGCAGTCTCTGTAGCACAATTCACTATTATATATATATATTTTACTTACTCATTTTATCTATTTATCTTATTCTTCATCTGACACTGACTTTAAAAAATATCCTCCACAAAGCCAGAAAGTTTTTTCTATACTCCTTGGATCTTCAGTGCCTAGCAAATTTCCTGGCCCATAACACATTTATTTTTAAAAATTAGAAATAATTTTTATTTATAAACAGTAACCAATCCACACAACCAGTGCTTTAGAACAAACTTAACTTAATGCCTGTTTGGTTAACAAATTCACAGAGACATCTATTAAATATGCACATGGATCTTGCCTTCTGAACAACACATTCACCAAACTAAATCTTTGAAAGGGAAGGGAAATCATACAGCTTAAAGATTAACCCGAACAGCTTACCATTTCTCTTTCGGTTAAGGAGATTAAAGTTTATCATCAGAGGAGAATATATACATGATAGTCAGCTGAACGAAACACTACCATCTTCCAAAACATGAACTGACATAAAAAAATTGAGAAATAAAATATAATTTCCTAATGCATCCTTCAGTTTTTATGAAAAACAAATCACAGTGTTTCTCGACAGTGCTCACATAATTCAGTTCCAAAAAAACTACACCTGGGGTTGCAGGATTTAACAAATAAAATTAGGAATCCAAGTTAAATTAAAAATTCAGATAAGCAGCAATTATTTTATTAAGTACAATTGTTTCATGTAATATTTGGGATATTTATACTGAAAGTCCATTGCTGTTTCTCTGAAATTGAAATGTTACCTGGATGTTCTCTAGTTTATTTAGCAACTCTATTTGGGCCTCCTTTACTACTCTCCTCAAGTATGAACCAATTCAGCAGAAACACATAAATAGATAACGCCAAGTTGCTTATGATAGCTTCTCTTCTAACATACGTGAAAAGAGAGAAATGCCCAGATTCCTTTCTTTGGAAGAAATGTATCACTTTATTAAAAAGACCAGCATAAATGACACAAAAAGCCTACCGATCATGTTTTTAAAAATTAGCAGTTAGGCTTATTTCTAGGTAACACCAGAAATGAATGTATAGATCCCTGAGAGTTTTCCCTAAGTCTCTCCCCTTCCTTCTCTTTCAATTGGCCAATGTATTTGGTTGTAATGCTCTTTGCACTAATATATCAATAGGAACGAGTGAATCAACTCTCATTCTATTAACCATGTAATCATTTGATCACTGCTACTCAGAGAAGCAGACACACATGAGTGTATAACATAAAAATGCTGATTTTGTTTCTTTTTATATGGCAATAAATTAAAATAATTCAAATTAAGAGAATGATTTAAATATATAAGGGATGTCTTTATTGCAAGGAGATTTGATAATACTGAAATTACAATATCGAACAAATGAAACACAGCTATCTCTTTTGAAGTACCATTTCATTTATGTGTGTATGTGTGTGGAAAAATGTGTAGGAATTAACTGAAGTATTAGGATAGTAAGTCGGAAGATCAGCAGGAAAGTGTATATTAAAAGGTATAGAAAATGTATCAGTTTTATTTTTTCTGAATTTGAGTGAAACAATTTTCATAGAAAAAAATAGGACGTAACATTTCCAAAACAGAAATTGTTACAGATTTAGAAATTAGTATTGTCTATTAAATCTATTTCTTCTATTAAAAAAGAAAAGTGGAGTGCAATTATAAAGTAAAATAAGTAATAGCAAAGAGAGAAATTGGTAACAAAGAATATTATTGAAGTAGAAAGTAAGTAAGAGTGCAAGCACATTAATTTCTTATTATTAAATAGTGAGAAACCAAGAAACGGTCTCAAGTTTTTTTAAAATTGAAAAAGATGAATAAATCTGTGTTTGAGTTCTCTCAAGGAACAGAACTTAATCTCTACTATCAGAGAGATTTATTGGGTTAGTTTAAGGGATCAGAGGCTGGATCACTCCACAATGGCTGTCTGCATGACAGAGGGCCTGGGAAACCAGCAGCTGCTTGGTCCAAAAAACTGGAAGCTTCCCAGGATGAGAGACTCGTTGACAAGTTGCTGGTGTCATTATGTGTTCAAAAACTAAAGAATCTATAGCTTGACATCTTGGGGAATGCAGCAGTAAAAATACATCTGCTGAAGAATTGTGCTTGCTTGGACTCTTCAAGAGCCCGCCTTCTTCTACTTGCTGCTCCATCCCATTCAAGACAGGTCTTCCTCATGCTAATTGTCTCAAGACACACCCTTGAAATTACAACCAGAAGTGTGCTTCATTCATTTTTACTCATTTCTGAATCCATTCTTTTTGGTCATCAAGATTAACCAGGTATTAGTCAGCTTTCTTCTTGCGAGAACCAAATATTCAACTCCTAAAACTTAAGAAATGCTTTATTGGACTGATAGTCCTTGAGGAGCTGGCCTCCAGGCAGGAGCATCATGGCAGAATTGCACAACAGAGCAAAGCTGCTTAGTTCATGGTAGCCAGGACAGAGGAATGGCACCAAATAGAAAGAAGCCAGGGTTTAACTGTAGTGCTCAACTCAGGCCTTCAGAACCCACTCAGATCCACTCAGAGTGTGCTTTAGTCATTCCTTGGCACCTCCCAGAACAGTTTAGAAATGACACTGAGTCCTAGCCATCAAATCCTACCATATGTCCACTTGACATCCCAACCATATTTAACCTCCAAATAAACACAATAATATGTTAAAAATTCCACCTAACACAATACAATTATCTTGTGTACAACTAGACTGCAATAATTTCTTCCCCCAAATTGGAGCAGTTCCAGCTTTTTCAAAAGTCCAAATCCAAATTTTCCTGTGACTCAAGGCAAGCTCTTAACTGTGAACTCCAGTAGAATTTTGTAAAATTAAATTGCATATTTTCAGTAAACAATAGTTCAGTATGTAAACATTTCCATTTCAAAGGGAATAATAAAGAGATAAAGCTTCACAAATTTGGTACCAACTTTACAAATTTAAATTTTTCTTAATCTTCCTTGTTCTTGAGGTGAAATTTTTTTAGAGGTTTGAAATTGTCAGCTGAGTTGTAAGTGGAGCAAGGTGCACCATGTCTTGTAGGGGCTCAGAGTCAGAGTGCCTATCCAGTGTACTCAGAGTGCCATGTGCAATCACCAGTGCCACAGGGAAAGTGATAAATAATAGTGACAACAATAAAGCATAAGTGGGATATAGTAGTAAGGTGAAAACCAAATTCCTATTACGGCAGCCACAGCCCAGAACATGACTGAAGAAATGATGAGGCAGAAATAACATAGACTAAAAAAATAAATGAATAAAAAATAATGATGTATAATTAATTAAGACCATAGAAAATGAATGGACAGAATCAAGTAGAAAACAAGCATTTTGAACATTATTCAAAAATATAAACATAGAGAAAGAAGAGGAAAGGTAGAAAGTGAAGGGGAAAAAATGCTTGTCACTATGGCATACTTATCATTCCAGCCATTTGAGGGCAGAGGCAGAAGCACTGTAAGATCAACATTAGCCTGAATAACTCAAACAGACCTCACCAGAAAAACAAAACACAAGAAGGACTGGAGATGTAGCTCAATGGGAGATCACCTCTTGGCCCAAACCAGCACTACACACACATACACATACATATGCATACATACACACATACATACACACACACAAACACACACACACACATGCACATACTAAAGAAGAAAAGGAAATAGCAAAATAAGTAAGAAAAGAAAAATATGACTATTAGCTATAAAAGTAATAAAAATCACAAAAAGTGTAATAGAGAGTAAAAATAAGATCTTAAAAAAGAAGACCAAAGAAAATTACACATGCATCAATCAATCAACAAATAGCAACAAAAGTTTTAAGGAAAATTGAAATAGATGTGTCTTCTGACTTGGCTGAACATGTAAAAAGAGTGGATATCCATTATTCACGCCAATTTGTACTTCTCCCCATGTCTTCTGGGGCTATGTACCCAGTGGAGAGAGCATGTTGGAAATTATTTATCACATATACCTTTGATATTTTTCACTAGGCTGACAGCTGGGGTGGTTTTTGGCCAGAAATGGTTTTAATGATTGTAAGTTTCTCTCTCACCTGCACGAAGTTTTATTGACTAAAGTTCACTTCAAGTACATTAGTTCATTGCACTCCCAGGAGATGTCATCAAGCTCTGTTACAGTTCCGAATGGTCGGTATCCACTAAGAAGCCCACTTGGACATGGTGAAAATGACTGCTCCAAGAGCACGGGGTACAGCAAGTCCCTTGCAACCCACCTCTGGTGACTACAGTCTTCTGTGTCCTGGCTCCCATACGCAATTCTGTGTGTCTGCTCAGTGTCCTGATCCAGCTGTGCCCAATCCCCAGATCACGGACTGTTATCAAATACTGGCCTGGTAGGCTCTGGGCTGCACAGCAAGAATTCATCTGTATTGCAGTTACTCCCCCTCGTTCACATTAACACCTGAGCTTGCTCTTCTATAGGCTCACAGTGGCAATACATTTTTAAAAGATGCAAACTGTACTGTGAATGCACACAGGAGGGGTCCGGATTGTGCATTTCTTGGGAGACTCTATTGCCTGATGATCTGAGGTGGAGCTGTGGCAGTGATGCTATTGCTGAGGAGTAGTTGCAAGTACAGATCAACATTAGCAGAGAGGCTTGAATGCAGAGAAATCAGGATAAGTCAATTGCTTGCAGACCCTTCTCAAAACTCTATCCATGAGAGGCAGGTGACTATTAACTTGCATTGCTGTGATGAGTTAATGTTCTTCAGCTGCACAGCTGCATTAAGTGGTAGGGTTTAAGTCAAAATCCCAAACTTATTTTAGTCCATGTGGCCCACCTGTGATTTGTTAGCTTCCTCTGTGCTTCTTCCCTGTACTGCACAATTGTTTCAGACACAGTTTTTATAAGCCCGCGAAAAACACTAACCAAAATGAGTGAAAACCATATCACTGAAAAGCTTCTTTGAAAATGCAGAAATAATGATGGAGAGGATAGAAGACTCTGAAATGGCCAACAAAAAGAAAACTACTTATGAAAAAAAATGCCCAGAGTTCCACTTAAATTACACTTTCCTTGCAACAGGAAGTTAACATCCTCAAGCCTGATTTGTATAGTATGTTGAGATTAGCTATCCAAGGAGGGCATGAAACTCTTAAAACTGTTTTTGCTACATGGAAACCAAGCACCCCAACTTAAAAAACAAGACTTTGGAGTTTCTCAAAAGAAAAAAAAATAATGTGAACACAAAGAGCAGAAACGATATTCAAGGCCACCATTTTGTCCAAAGTGTCTGCACTGAGAGCATAATGATGAGTAGCTAACTACACTGCAAAATCGAAGATCCTAAAATTTTAAAAGTTAAAAAAAAAATCTAAGATCCCCTTTACTATTGGAGGAGATACGTTCCTGAATGCTTTATGGACATTCGGCATGATCTTTTAGAGATGCTACGAGTTAAAAGGTGCCAAGTGTTCCTCTTTTAGCTAGCATTCTATTTAGACAATTTGATGAAATAGCAGAGAATATTGAAGCACAATTGTTAGAGAAGATGAATGGGCCACCACTGCATGAAATCCAGACTGATGAATATGCTGATGTTGACGACAATGCGAAAATGTTTGCTTTTGTATGAAATATTTTTCGGGATGTTCTACATGAGGATACGCGACGTGCACTTTACCAATCAAAAGCACTGCTGCAGAACCATGCAAGACTTTGAATGATTGCATATCAGGACAAATGAATCAGTCGCTTTGTGTTGGTATGTGCACGGAATGAGCAAATGCCTTGACTAGATGGCTTTCGGGTTTCACTGCTTAGGTCACAGCAGTCACTTCTGAATCTGAGTCTTTGCACTGTGTCCTCCCTAGAGACCTGCTGGCTAGCTGAAAGCTGTCGTGTGGACCTAACAGTGGTTTGCAGGATGTGATTACAGTTATCAACTGCTTTAGAGAACACGCCCCGAAGTCACATCTATTCATGCAGCTCTGCGAGGAGTGGCCCTGGGCACACACAGCGTCTCTTCTACACAAGAGTGAAACGGCTTTCTAAAGGCACATCATTGGCCAGAATTTTTAAGTTACGAGATCTGCTTCAGAGATTTCCTTCAGAAAAACGATCACCACTGGCAGCACATTTCAGTGACATTGAATGGGTCCCAAAACTGGCTTTCTTATGTGACATATTCAGTCTGCTCAATGAACCCAATCTGTCACTTCAGAGGAGAAAGGCTACTTCATTCAGTTGTCAGATAAAGAGGTTGTATTCAAAGACAAACTGGAATCATTGGGGGTGATGAGTGAACACTGAGATTTTTGATATGTTTCAAACATTAAGAGAAACTTTAAAAGAGACTTAGCCAACTCCTTCCTTCTCCCAGGTGGTTCATGATCACCTAGCTCAGATTTGAAATCGGTTCTTTTCTTTAAATTAGTTTGAGAATTATTTCTCAATTACAGATGATCCCCCAAATGGGAAGAAACAGATCCATAACCCATTTGTGAATAAGCCAGGTTAATCAACTTTATCTGTGCTAGAAAAGAATCAACTCCTTGAAATTATAAATGATAGTGGTCTGAACAGTAGGCTTGACCTGTCCCCTTGTCCCTGTCTATTCACCTGTTATCATTTTCTTTGTACTTTGCCTCATTCAAATGAGAGATATCATATGGTATTTAAGCTTGTGTGCCTCATTTATTTCACTCAATATTGTATTTTCCAGGTGCATCTATTTTCCTACAAGTGCCTTGAATTTCTCATTCTCTTTAGTGGAGTAGTATTCCATTACACAAATACCACATTTTGTTTCTCTAATCATCTGTAAATGGTATACAGGCTGCTTCCAGGATGAAGGGTGAGGAGGAGGGGAAGGGGAAATAAGAGGAATAAAGATGTGCCATGTGCCAGGTCCTAGTAATTTCAATCAATGTAAACATTATATGCCATAACATGAGCAGAGATGAACAATATCGAGTGTGAAAAAGGCGGTAAGGGAACCAGAGGAGGAGAGCAAAGGAGGGGAAAGGGGATTGGAAAAAATAAAAAACAAGCTGTAATACGTATGTGTAACCATGCCACAAAATGATTGTAAACTGTGTGATTTGCAAACATGTACTATTAGAATAAGAATTTTAAAAAGTACGTTTGACACACTTCAAATTTCCATATTTTTTTTTAAAGTCAAGGCAGACTATCCTGAGATTGGCACGAAAGCACTAAAAAAACCTGCTCCCATTTCCAACATTCTAGCTTTGTGAAGTCAGGCAGTCTTCAGTGAGAGCAGCCAGAATGAGACTATAGAGTAGGCTGGTAGAAGCAATGCCTGTCAGTTACCACTCTCTCCACTCACCCTCGGACGGGGGCATTTTTTTTGCAGGAAAACCGCTCAGAGTTTGCAATGACTCTGCATCATGGTGAGTGATATAATTATTTCACTATATATTGCAATGTAATAATGATATAAATAAAGCTCATGATAAATGTAACGCTCTTGAGTTATCCTAACACCATCCGTCTCCACTCTGGGAAAATGGTCTTCCAAGAAACCAGTCTGTCATGTTAAAAAGGTTGAGGACTGGCTGTCTTGATCTACTTCAGCCAGTCACCTAAACTGCCAGTCTTTCAAAAGAAAAGCAAGCTGTATTTCCTTGTGTATCTCTAACCCTTATCCTACACATATATTCTTCTGTGGTTCTGTTTCAGTGGCGCTCCAACCAAGCAAAAGGAAAATGTAGTGGCTTATATTTCCAAAGCAGTAAGCTCCAGGGTGACCTTCACACGATGGCTATCTGTCCCAACACCAGGATGCTAAGAAATAGAAAATATCCTTCAAGTACCAGCCTTCCGTATAGCTCCAAGGTCAAGTAAATTTACACTGTCTTTTTGTTCTATGTTTCCAGACCAATTTTACTCTCTGATTCTGTCTGTCTATCTGCCTCTGTCTGTCCGTCTCTCTCTCTCCCTCTCCCTCCCTCCTTCTCTCCTCTCTCTTTTTCTGTATCTCTTCTTTTCCCTCCTTCCATGGTGTCCCTCCGCTCCTTTGCGCCTGCGCCATAGACTCAGCGGCTTTGTGCTCCTTCCCACCTCTTTTGCTAACTTGAGTCCCTGGGTCTTTCCAAACATCGTCTAATATTGAACTTCGGTTTATTCCTTTCCTCACCCATCACACTGAGTAGCTGTTCTCTGGCTGTTCTGATTACACATGAGAGGCTCTAGAATATTCTGCTTGCTTCTAGTTCACCATTTTGGCTTCCTCACTCAGATTTCTGAATGTTGAACCAAGACCAGAAACTCTGTCATTTAAAATGAGTATACCAACCTGTGTGGTGAGTTTGAAGATTTTGCGGTTGAGCTAGGGAAACAGAGAATAAAAAGAGTTGTTAACAACTGGCAAGACTTATTGAACAGTGCTTGTACCTGGCTTTATGAAAGAGAAATCTTTCCCAGGAGAGTTTCCAGAGATGGCAGCATGTATTCACCACTCAGAAAGGAACAAGGCAAAGAACTTGCCTGGGGAGAGGAGAAAGTCAGTGATGGGGCAAATGTTTATAGGAAATGCAAATCAGCAGTAAGGCCCTGAGTCCTGGGTCAGAGTTTGGAAGGGTACTGTTGATTTGGTGTCTTCTATAGCTGCCAGTTTTATCATATCTACAGTTATCCCCTGTTAGTTGCAGTTTGAGGACTATGCAAAACAGATCGTCGCCAGATGACTAAACATATGTTTAGCTGGACTATGTTTAAAATAATTTCTTTTGTAAGAATTTGTTTGGCACATGTAGGCCTATAGGCCTAACAGTTGTGTCTACTGTGACCAAGTGAAGAAAGATAAAGTGGTTTTAAGCCAGTATGCAGAGGTTGTGGTTAACTTATTTGTATAACAAACTCAGAGTATGACACATACTATGACACATAAATATAACTTATTCAGTAAATAGAAAATTTACTGAATTAACTTGTACTGACAATCAGAAAAGAGACTCACTTTATAGAAAGCACACTGTATAATTTTGTCATTAATAAATCTGCCAGCAGATATTTTAAACTCTATTTTATAATGATTGCATGATTAAAAACAAAACAAAACAAAACAAAACACTGTTTTCCAGCTATAACACAAGAGGTGTTAGAATATCAGTAAAATATAAAGTTATTCACTAAAGCCCAATAGTCTGGTTAATAATTAGATGGGAATTTTTTTTTTTTTTTGCTTACTCATCACTGAAATAAGCTTTCGTATTCTAAGAAGAAAACAAAATGCCTGGCATTAAATGATACTTATAAATTAAGTTACTAAAGAGGAATATGTGTTAAATATTATTTTTTATGAACTGTCTTCTGAAAATGTCAGTTTCACAGAAAAGAATTCAAATTATGGTACATAGAAACTAGAGAAATGAACAAAGTAAAGCACTTATAGAGGAAGATAATGGAAAAATCATATACTAATAATATGTAGGGCTATAGGAATAGCAAATCAAATAACTTCATTTTATAGTACAAATAACTGAGACTCATGATTATAAATGTTCAAGATCAAAGATCTAGATAATCATCCATGAGCTATCTTTGTGATATGATAATGTTCTAAGTACTATTGACAAATCAGATTTCATCTACATAAATCACCAAGCAAATACAGTGTCAGAGAATAAATTGTTTGGAAAGAGTTTTTGGCAGTAATATTAGGAGTGGAATATAAATTTTTTTATCATAGAACGCATTCTAAAATTGAGGTGTGAGAGTGATAAAATGTACTAATGGCTTTTAAATATAATGAATTGTGATGCTGTTGAGAAAAAAATGAAGATAATATAAACATAGGAACCGAAGACTTTGCATGTGACAAGTAATTAACAATTCCATTTATCTTTCAACATATAATGTTTTTTTCATCCCTATATTTGCTGTAGAAAACCCAGTTTAGTCAGATCATTATTTGGGAAATATACAAGGTCTATTCACGTGTTCTTGTGTTGGCTGGTGAGATTTCCCAGAACTTTGTTTCTTTCTCTCGATGATGGGGATAATTGCACAGAGCTTGCCATTTATGTAGCTTATCAAGCTCCTGCTGCTAAGAGATATAGATCTGTGGGTTCAAGATGTGTCCGTATCATTGTCAATTTAATGGTGTGTATAGTTTCACAAAGAGTATCTTCATGACCACTTTGAAAGATTTATTAGGTTTGTTTTCATTTGGAAGTTCTTGGCAGCGAATTAGCATGAAAGTTATAGGGGAGCCAAAGGGCTTTTAGACATTGTAAAGGCAGCGCTGTAAGTGGTAATTACCACCTTACACGTGTGTTTTTTCTACTGAAATATAACCTTCCAATTATATCTTACTTTTAAGTGTGAAATGTTGTCCTTTTGTGAGCAGAAGGTGGAGTTTTTCAACTGGTTAGGAAATATATATATATATATATAAAAGCAACAAAAAAAGGAAATATATATATATATATCTTCTAATTCATATATATATGAACTCCTGAGGAAAACAGCATGAGTTTCAAATACAAATGACTCAGTGCTCCAAGCAGCACACTTAGAAGAAGAACATTCTTTTGTTATTTCACTAGTTACGAGGTTAGTGTGGTGACAGGAGTAGTGGAGAGGAAACTGACGAATGAGAAAATTTGAGGAACTAATGTACAAAAATTTAAATTAATTCTTACTTACAAAAAGTGTATAATAATAAAAAATGTATAATAATAATAATGATAATTTTGAAAATTTAACAGGAGAATAGTTGTCCCTAGCTTGTGATCAGAGCTCTAAAAAGATACAATCCCCTTTAAAATTTAATAATAAGATCTTTAAAATACTTTTGCTGTGAAGGAGCTGCTTCCTTTCATATGGGGAATTTGAGTGCCACGAGACTGCAAGGGGAAATCTTGCACACTTAGCCATTCTTATGTGGCAAACTGCCATGTACATTAACAGGTGCTTTTCAAATATTAGACATTGGTAAATCATACCCTCTGTGTCCACTCCCCTAAAATTTGATCTATAATTGTATGAAATGATATTTTCCATTATTTTATCTAGCATATTCTCGTTTGATTCTGCAGACTCTTAATATCATATAAAGAAACCAAACATATAGAATTCTAGGGAAATGCAACTGAAGGTGAAGGCATCGCTTTTTGCCTATGAATGTAAATTTCAAAGCTGTAAAATTTTAATTGTTTAAATTTATGAACAGTAAATCTAGAAAAAATGTATGCACTATTTTGCTTATGTGGAAAGTAAACTAGTTGATTACTACCATTTTCGTAAATTATATACTGTTGTTATTGAAATCTTTTGTGGGTTTTTGTTGTTGTTGTTGTTGTTGTTGTTGTTGTTGTTGTTTCTTTTCTTTTCCCTGGGAACATGGCAAAGAAAATGTTAGTTAACACTATACTTTAGTCTGGAGACTGTATATATTTCTTCCTGCTATTTTCCTTGTCTGGAGGATTATTTAACTCACCTACTTTGGTTAATACCTTTTAAGTCATTCAAACTAACCTCTGAAACTTCCAGACAAGAGGAGATAAGGAGTTTTGTAGTCAAAATCATATTCTTAGATCTCACTGAATATTCCAAAAGGGGTAAAAATAGCAGAAATCCTTCTTGAGCTTTGAAATTAGAGCATGCTGAAAATCCAGTGCTGAAGAGAGGAATTTCTTCAAGACTTAGTTTCATATTGCAAGAATTTTTAAGTTTCTGATACATAGTTCTCATTTCTACCAAAACATTTCAGTGTTATGTGAAACAGATGAAGAAAATCACCTTAAAATCTCTAAACTTTAAGCAAACATTTTTGTGGGATGCAGATTAAAGAAGAAAGCATTTTATGGACAAATCAGCACACTCCCGTAAAAAACAAAACAAAACAAAACAAAACAAAAAAAAACCACTTTTCATTGCTGAAAGAGAATCATCTAAGACTGCAACAACAAATGGAAAAGATTAAGGGTAGCTGGTTTTTACTCTGGCTTCCCTACAGGGGAGTGAAATAATCCAGGCACCAGTAAGTTCTATCCTAAATCAAAATGAGAGTATTATATGTTAATATAGTGAGGTCTAGAGCATTATTGGGTAGCACAGAGAATACAGACATCTTTACCATGGGAGATATTTTATCCCTATGAAGCAATTTTTATGGGAAAATATTAAAGGAACAAAAATGTGGGCAGTAATAACGATAGCACCTGAATATTGCCCAGAAGTAGATTTCTTGCTATCAAAATAGAAAAAAAAGACACTCTAGGAAAGATCTCCAGTCAGGAATGAAACCTTGGTTAAAGAAAAAATTCTAATTTTCTCAAAATTTGATAGAAAAATAACTAGGAAAATTGATTACACATGGGCACAGTGCCACTGTAGCAGATTTTTTTTTTAAAATTACATATGATACCAGTGAAACTCTAAATTTCCCCTCTAAAGAAAATACAGACTTCTCCCAGCAAACAGATTTCATTTACACTTTTTTTTTCAAATTTTATTTTATGGTACATTTAAAATATACATAATCATAACATTCATCTTAGGGAATTTGTACCTGTACATAATATATCTTGCTGCTTCCTTTTTCCCATTCCCCTCCCTTCCCTTTAACCCCGGCTCCCTCCTTATTTACAAAACTATGTTTCTATTTTTTCCCTCCTATTCTTTTTTTCTATATTCTTAGAAATTAGTTGAAGTAGATGAAGTAAAACAATTTATTTGTGTATTTATTTATTTTTACAAAGTACAGATCCATATAGGAAAGCCCAGGAAAACTAAAACCTCCGCATTCATCCTGGGACCGAAGCAAGATCGTATGTCTTAGATGATAGCTTAGAAATGAATAGCAGGGGGAATATCCAATCAATTGTCCCTCCATTAACTCTTCTCTTGCATCAAGCATGAAATCTTCGGCACCTCTGGTCTTCTGGAGGAAGGTCAGTATTCTGTGCACCATCACCGCAAGAATCGGTTAATGGCCTGCAAAGAGTAACTCTGGTAAGAGTGGGGTATCTTGTAACAAGTGAACGTCCACAGGTATGAACTAGAGACAAGATGGCTGAGACTCAGGAGTTCGTCAAGCTCAAGCAGCCAGCGGGAGGAGGGATCTGGATGGAGAGTTGGAGGTACAAATGGCACTCGCAAACGTCACTGCAGAAAAGACCCCGTGTTTTGCCAGCTGGGAACTGTAGTTGAAGATTCAACATAAGCAGATGGTAGACATGTCAAAAAAGCACTCCACTAAGAAAGTGAGATTCTGAAGTTGGCATGGCCAGCTGTAGCCTGAACATGAAAAAGAAGGAAACTATTACCAGGCTACAGAAAACAATCTGCAGTAGCGATCCGTCGATACAGATCTAGTAAGCCAAGGTGGTCTCAAATGTAAGACTCAGGGAAATAAATATCCTCCATCTCATTCTCACTCCTTTGCCATTCCTCGGGCTCCCTGCTGGAATGCCAAGTAGAAACCAAGGGGCTCCTCAATGGGGTAGAAGAATGGGACCAAGGGGAGACTGGACCAGCGAGGTCAGGGCATTTACTTAGCACACACACGCACACAATTAAAATAGCTTCTGATCCCCTGAAATTGTCTCAGATCTGACAACACTGACATATTTTTCACTACTTTTTGTTTGTTCTTGTGTTTTAGCTTTGTTTTACGTTATCATCAGCAGAAATATGAGCTCTGAACTTGCCAAGACCCTTACAGAAAAATAAATTGCTGCTACTTTTTCCTTATCAGTGTATAAGGTACAAAAAATTAATATTTGGTACAGATTTGGGAAGATTTGGAGGCAATAAGAGAGAGAAAGCTGGCAGAGTGTCCCCTCCTATAAGGGTTGCTAGCAAGTTACTTTGCCAGACTCCCAGAACTTGTGAAGACTGTGCGGATGGATGTACAGACAGCAGACAGGAAGGACAGCTAAGGAAGCAGAATTAATATATAATCTACCTCTGCAGGTTAAGATCACAAGGAAAGCTCTAACAACATTCACACAAGTACAGAGAGGTTCTGGAAATAATTAATCACGCTATTTGGTAATTTCTTTCATCAGTGAATACACAAACAACAGCAAAAGGCAATTCAGAAACTATGAAAAAGTTGAATGAATGAAATAGATATACCACGTAAAACTTATAGGAAGAACTACAATAAGAAAGGATGAATTATATGCCCAGAAATATATTTTGGCAAAATTATTGTACTGTTGAGAAAATGAAAGACCCAGAAGAGGAGACAAAGTTAAAAAATGGAGCCAAGAAGACTGCAGGAGTTAGGAAAATGATGTACAAGAAGAAAGCAAACTACAAATTGGCAAAAATAATATCATCAGTGCAGCAAACTTAAGAATTTTGGAATAAATAGAAAATTATAATGCTGAACTAAAATTTACATCTTTATGAAATTCATTGCATTGGATAATGAAAATACTGGCTTCGACAGAGAGAGAGAGGGAGAGAGAGACAGAGAGGAGGAACAGAAAGGAAGAAAGAGGAGAAGAGAGAGGTAGAAAGATGTAAAGGCGATAAAGAAAGAATGAAAATATCCTATGCTTGAAATGCCTTCATTCTTGACCAAAAATGCATTTAGATCAATCTGAAGTATAACACAATTATGGCAAAGTATGATGTGTTCTCAAATAGGAAGTTGAAGGAACAAGATAGAAAATAACAGCAGAGGATTCCCATTAGATGACTTGGGTAGCAAAATTTCTCTGAACAAGACATTAGGTTTAATATAAAAATTGAAATAACTAAAGGCATACACAAAAATACAGGTGAAGGGCCAATGTAGGGAAACATTTTGAAGAAAAGAAGAGCCCGAAGTCACACAGAAATCTAAAAATATACCAAGTAGGGGCTGGGAATTTAGCTCAGTGGTTAGAGCACTTGCCTAGCAAACGGGAAGCCCTGGGTTCGATCCCCAGCACGGAAAAAAAAAAAAAAAGAAAAGTAAAACTATACCAAGTATCATATGGAGCTGATTAAAATATAGTAAGTACTAGTCAAGCATGGTGGTGCATACCTGTAATCCCAGCATTCTGAGAGACTGAGGGCAGCTTGGGCAATTTAGCAACTGAGCAAGATCCTGTTTCAAATAGGAATACATAAATAAATAAAAGATGATCTGGAAATAAACCTCAGTGTGAAGGCCCTGGGTTCAGTCCTCGCTAACACCACTGGTACCGTAAATACATGAGATGAAATAAAATAAAATCAAGAAAGCAAGACAAAACAAGAAAACAACAAAAACAAATCTTATGGTAAACATTTAAATATATTTTACATCTAAATTAAACTACAAATTTCTTTCACCACAACCTGCAATCTGGGAGTTACAGATGTCGACATCAGTTTTGAGAGAGGTTAAATGATTTCTCCAAGCAGCTCCATTATGAAATGGTTGATTTAAAAGCAGATCAACTTGACCCCAAAGCCCATGGAGAATAGATTCTGAAAAGTAGTATTTTGGGGCTAATTATCACCTTTGAACAAAACAATACAATTAATCAAAAATAAGAATGTGTCCTAAAATAGAAATAAAAAAATGTCAAAACCAAGGAACAGCTTTAATTTGAACAAAAATGAGGTCAACATGTACCAGATTAAATTAATGGAAATTAAAAAAAAAAACAACCCTGAGACATATCCCACAAAAATGATTTTTGTTAGCTTTGAAGAAAACATGATTTGAGCAATGTTTAAAAATTCAGAGAAAAATAATTATCCTAAATCAGTGAAACTTCCAGGAACCACCCTGCCTCAGGAAATATTGGTATGCTGTATATTCAGCCATAAGACAGAGAGAAATTTCCAAATATCACATTACTGGCTGTTCGTAAAATAGAGATAGAAAAGAAAAAAATATATATTCTAATTCTATATATGTTACTATTTCCTTTTCACAATCAATCTTTATGTCTAGTGAGCCTTCTAAACTCACCAGTTGAAACAGTTTGCATAGGCAAGCAGAGAAAATAGAATAATAACTCCTATGTTTTGATGGAATATAAAATCTTTTTATTAGTCTATTTTTCTTTAGTTTATTTTATATAAATGTCACACATTCAGTGAAACAATAAAAATTAACTCCTAAAGTGCATTGCTACCCAAGTCCCCTAATTCTTAATGAATTCTAAATTAGTATAGTAAGAGAAAATTAAGATATTACAGAAATTTAGTCAGTAACTCATATAGATGTCATTAGTGAAGACCTCTGAGGTCCTAATACAAAGGTAGAATTCTCGAAGGAAAGACTATATTTATGAAGATAGTATTTAAAAGCTTTTTACCACAGTAAAACTCATAAACACAGTGAGAGAAAAAGTTTTATCTGGGAAAACTTATTTGTCTAGTAATTTTTAGAATATTGTTCAATATAACTTATCAGTAAGGTCTCTTAAATAGTAAAAAGTAGTTTTTGAAAAATATGCATTTTTATAGAGAAATATATTCTTAAATGCTAGTAAAAATATGACAAATTCTTAGCACTACTAGTAATCAAAAATGCACATTGATGAGAAAAATTATTTAACCTGAGCATATTGGCAAATATCAATTATTATCAGGAATATGACAAGTTAAATGGCCTTGGCCAATATAAGAAAGAATGCAATTTATTTCAATTTTCATGATTTTGAGACAACTGATAAATTATCTATCTGTATCTATATCTATATCTAGATCTATACCACATAAGTAATGATAATTATGCAAACTACATTTATAAATCACTTAAACTTTTTAGTATTTTCTCTAATAAAATAAGTTCATTGTTAGATAATTATCATTACTTACATTTTAAAATATATATTTTTTTCTTTCAGTACTTTATTTTTTCCATTTTTATCAGTACTGTTTTGTGATACATAATAAATACATTCACCATGGGGGACTGGTACATACACATTGCATCTTGGTACTTTTTACTTCCCCTAGATTTTATTATTATTCAGTTACAGTGAGACCAACAGATCTTGAGAAGACTGCTACTTAAATAATAGTTTATCATTCGCAGTTGAAAAATGGAAAAATACTTACACATCTCATCGCAAATATTATGTAGAGATGCCAAATATAAACATGAAAAGATACTCTGCATATTTTTATTAGGGAATCAAAAACTAAAATACCAATAAGATACCACTAAAATACTATAAGAATGGCTAAAATCTAAAGTACTGATCTCAATTACTATTGAGATCAGATAGGAATCAGATTTACCTGATGTTGATGAGAATGCAAATGGGACATCAGCTTTGACAGATACTCTGGAAGGTTCTTCCAAAGCAAGTATATTTTTAACAATTATCCTCCTTGGTATTTGACCAAATGTTTTAAAGTTTTATTATTAAACAAAAACTTTCACAAGGATATTTGTAGCAGCAATCTTCAAAATTGCCAAAAAGAAGAAGCAAGTAAGATGTTTTTCAGAAAGTGAAGGGATGAACATTCTATGGCACATCTATCCATATTTCTCAGTGATAAAAGATAAGAATCAAAAGCATATAAAAGACACCAAGGGACTTTAATGTACACTGTAAAGTGAAAAAAAGTCCAAGAGGTTTACTTGGCATATGATTTGATTACAGCTATATGACAATCCAGAATAGGTGAAACTACAAGAGTGGAGGAAGTGTTGTGGGAGCCCCTGGTTTCTGGCATGTGGAGAAACGATTGGAGAAGAGGAAGCAGGGAGAGGAATGAAACTGTCTATATGATATTATAATGAAATATATATGATTTAATGCATATGAAAATAAATATTTTAATACAAGAATTAGACCTAAATGTTTTGAAAAAGTATTTAGAAGGCCATCAATATACCAGGATAAAATGCAGAGTAAGAACACATACTCTGTTTTACAAGATTACATAAGGACTTTTAGTGGACTAGGGGAGTGTGATGTTGACCTAAATATCTTTGGAAATGAGCAGAGTGTATATGACTAAAGGAAACATAAATGTATATAAGCACTGCAATCTAATTGGCAAGATTATTTCTCATAGGATCATACATTAACAATTCGATACCACTATACATTTTTTCTGCAATTGAAAAATCAAGTAAGTGAAAGGGCGGCCAAATTTCTTATTGTTCCAATGAGAAAATTACAGATAAGAAAGGAACACTGGAAGGGTTCGTGTGTGAAGTGATAGTTTAGCACTGGAGACACCAACATTCATTCCCTTTTAGTTTAATACAGGTGTAGTCGCTTACCTGTATGCATTATAAAGATTGTGGATGCACGTGGTGCTGCGGTTTGGATGTGGTCTGTCTCACACGATTTGTGTGTTTAAGGCTTGGTCTCCAGTGTAGCGATGTGAAAAGAGGTGGCCTAATAAGACATGCCAAAGGGATTGCGTGCTTGCTCTCAGAGATGAAGATAATTCTCAAGGAACTTGAGTGTGTTCTTGGAAGAACTATGGGTTGTGCAAGAGTGAGTCTGATACTTGTGTCACTTTTGGTTTCTTATCTGGAAATATGATATTCTCACTCCTGTACAATGTCTTGCCATTATGATACCATTTCCCATGAAGGACTCACCACAGTTTATGCCTTTGACTCTCCAAATTTAACCTCTTTTCCTTATAAGGTTATCCACCTTCACATATTTTGTAACAGTAATAAAAAGGGCAAATCCACATGTAATTGTCTATAGGCACGTATTTATGTGAGAGAGGGTCTAGAAGCAGTAGCACTCCGGTAAAAATGAGCACACCTAGTTCCCAGATCTTAGTTTATGATACTATTTTCTAATAAAAGAAACCAGGGATCCATGAAAAATGAATTTTTATGGAACTGGGGTAGAAATAAACATGATCCTGGAATATCTTTTAGTTCCAAAAAGTTCTAACACAACAAAACAAAAACTCTACTCTTAAGGGAGCCTGCTGTAAGAGCTCTAGAAATTAGAACAATGAAATACACATGAAATATTATATTACAGCTCAAATACAAAATAAGTACTCATGAGTTCATAGCGATGTGTGAATGTGTTTGGTTACCTAAATGCAAGGGGTACAAAATATACAAAATCCCCTGTAAGTAATTTTTGTAGATACTCCACCCACAAAAGGTGTAATATAATTCTGCAGTCCTTGAGTGTGACCTCCACAAAGTGACTTCTTCACAAAAGGTAAAATTTAGGAGGAGGAAAAGCCACTAACTTTCATGTGAATAAGTGTGATGAAAATGTCCTCAGCCACTTCATCAAATTCAACAGCAACAGTGACATCATGTTGCCACATACTTGTGATACGACAGGATGAAAATTTTACTCTTTCTCCTGGCTTTTCTTCCCCCAAACCACATAATATTAGTACAATCTTAGGAAAACTATTACACAGATTCCCATAAAGACTGAGCTTACAAAATACCTAAGCAGCAGTTCTCAAGAATCTTGTGATTGTCAAAAATAAAAGAAATTTAAGAAGCTGTCACAACCATAAGTAGCCTAAAGAGATGTAGTATCTGCCTCTTAAATTTGTGTCTTAGAAGGGATATTGAAATAGAAAAAAAAAAAGATAGATCTAACTTTCATTAATAATAGTGTATGGTTAATGGTTCATTAATTTTAACAAATATATTCTAGTAATTTATGATAGGTTATTGCATAAGAGGAGGACCTAGTTATATTGTAATATTCACAGTTTTCTGAAAATCTAAACTGTATTCATTTAATTGCTGAAGCGATGTGTTTGAGTACCACTCATCTGAAAATCTGAAATCTGAAACACTCCAGAATCTGAAATTATTTGAACACTAACACAGAGTCACAAGTGGAAACTTTTATACCTGGCCTAAATGGCTGGGTTGTAGGTAAAAAGCATGTACACTAAAAATATTAATAAAAATACCATATATATATACAAAGAACAAAATAGAAGATTAACAGGGAATAGAGAGAAGTTCAAATAATTCCCTAAATTACCTATTCTGCTGTACAAAAAATATTTTAATATACATGCTAATTTATTTCATTTATACTAGGAGTTTCTCTTAATTCATTGAAAAGGGTTTTATGGTATTATCTGTTTGTTTCTTCCTTTTAAGAGAGAGTTTTTTGTCTTTGAGTAACTACTTTGAAGACAATGTTACACAGTGTGGTAACTGTTGTTATTCTCTTTTATTATTATGAATATTTTAGTTTTTCATAAAAATAAAAAAATTGAATTCAACCCCCAGTACCAAAAAAAGCAAAAAAAAAAAAATTAAAATTGTTAAATCTGAGACCTAAACTGAAAGAAATTACTTCCAGTGTACACATATAGAGTGCATGTAAAGCATAAATTAATGTCTTATATGGACTTAGATCTCATCTGCAACATACACACACACACATATAAATATATATATATTCCATGAATTAGCCAGTAGGTCATAACAGCCTAATCTTATTTTATTTGTATATATACATGTATATATTATATACGCAAATATTATGGAGTTGAAAAAATTCAAAATGTTTCTGGTCCCAAGCATTTCTGATAAGGTTTACTCAACCTACATTATTTCTTCTGCTACAAAATGCTTACATATATGTTATGGTGGACTGATATGGTCAACTTGAGCAGGAACACTCAGATGAACTGAGTTATTGTGATTCTGGGCATAGAAGAACCACCTGAAGATTACTGCTGACACAGCATAAAGGAGAAGGGGAGCAGAAAATAGGGGCCGGCTGTCTTCCAGGAGAAGCTCTGTTCTGGCTGGTTCTTCCAAAGAGAACTCAGCTGTTCTCGTCTCAGAAGGAGCTTGGGGCCTTGCTGTCCTTGAGGATGGCTGCTGCTCACTTTGGGGAGCTCTGGTCTTCATCTCTGCTGCAAGTATCATATCCTGGTTCGAGTATAGGTGTCTTCAGCCTTTTAAGGCAGACAGGAATGTACATGGGAACTTGGTGTAGGCTCCCAGCCCTTGATTGGCTCTTTCAGGTATCCAGTACATAGGTAGATATTCTGTACTCTTCCTGCATTTGGCTTGTGTGTGAATCGTGTAACTTGAACTTGCCCTGTATTAAATCTGCTCTCTTGCAAACCATTGACTCTAGAAAAGTAATTAATACACACACACACACACACACACACACACACACACACATATGAGAGAGAGTTGTGAGGAATTTGAGTGATTTTTCAAAGGTGAAATCATTTTTATTATATAGTGCTTTGATATTTGAGGATACATAAAAATGGCCTAACAAAACAGAGGAGCTTCTTTAGTAAGGGATTTACCTTTTAAATCCATTTGTCCATAATTTCCTTTCCCAATGCAATAAGTCAATGCAGAGGGGAATATTTTGATGATTATCCTTTTATTTACAATCAGTCTTCCAACTTTGGGCTCCATAATAGCAGCCACAACATGCAATCATGTCTTTAAACACCTTGTTTATCATCAGCAGATTAATAGAGCAAAGAAAGAGATATAATTTTATTTCTTCCAACACTGCTTTATCCAAACTGAAAAATTGATAATTAAAAAAAAATTATATCTTTGAGAAATCAAAGAACAGTCAATTTACTAGAGTTCTTATTTTCTTTAAGAATTTTCTCTGAACATTCACTGAACTTCTGTGAATGGTTGATTATTCTGATTGCATTCCATGAACTAGTCAGTAGATCCTCACAACCCAATCTTATTTTGTAATTTATCTTTAAAAATGTAAAGTTCAAAAGACAGTTAAATAAAAGGAAATTAGTCTTCTGACACTGATATTGAACTATTTCTACTATGGAGAACAAAATATATAAGTAATAATACAATATAAACTTGTGTGGTGGCAATAAAGGAGCAAGTTACTTTATCTTTATTTTAAAAAGAATATATAAATCAAAATCAAATGCAGATGCGAAGATGGAAGGCAAAGATAAATGGGAACACTAAGATTTTGAAGAAGCCAGCGTAGTGATGCATGTCTGTAATCGTAGGACTCTGGGAGGCTGAGACAGGAGGACTGCAAGACTGGGCAATTTAGAGATTTAGCAAACTTTCCTCAAAATAAATAAATAAACATACAAAGAAAGAAATAGGTAAGAGATGTGTAGGTAACTCAGTGCAGAGGCCCTAGTTTCAATCTCTTCTCAGTTCTGAAAAAGTAACTTTTTTGAAGAAGAAGAGATTGCTAGCAAAAAGATTATGTAGGAATTTGTATTTAAAAATATTTTGTTCATTACTTCTGGGTTAATCTACACCAATGCATGGCAATAAAAGGAATGATATCCACAGTTAAGACATTCAAAATTACAGATTATTATCATAACTATGGGAATGAGTATTATTTTAATAACTCATTTAAATTAAATTTATATGGGACTCCTTTACTCACTAGAGTAAATGATTGAGTCTGTTTATAACTCAGAGTTATTCTGAAGAACATGAACATATTTTTCCTTACCATTTTTACTCTACTAGTACCTGTAGAGATTTTTATTGAAAGATATGTTGCAATTAATTGCATTATTGTTGTATCTAATTCAATATATTAAAATTTGTTTTTCTAATGCAATACATATTAGTGTAAAATCAATTTCTGTATTTATTTATTTATGTATGTATGTACATATGCATTTATTAATTTCTTGGTGCTGGGGATCAAACTCAGGGCCTTGTACTTGTGAGGCAAGGACTCTAACCACTGAGTTAAATCTCAGCCCCTAAAATCAATTTTAAAATATGTTCATTTTATATTTTTGTACCATGCCTGTATATGTTACAAGGCCTCAAATAATTGGGGGTAATGGACTACATCCTTTAAGAATGATTTGGTCTGAATTTGTGAAGAATATTGGATAAAGAAGTCCTTTAAAAACATTAAAAATTCTGGGTAAAATTTTTTTCCTTTAATCCAGAAAAACACTTTTCATTACTAGACTTTATGTGTGAAATTTAGATGTAGAAAATTCAGTTCATAACAAAAGCATAAGAGTTTTCAAGATTGATTACCTGAAATTTAGTTTCTCTGCTTCTCTGTTAGAATGAGAATGTTACTTCAGGTTTTACTTTATTGTGAGAGGAAGCAATCTGCACACCGATGAATTATCATGACAGAGAAAAGAAATCAGGTGATTCTGTGTATAGTTTGATAAAAAAATCATGAAGATATTAACAATGGTGTACTGTTAGGCTGATCTTAAAGCTACATTAATTGTATAACTTTGGGTTTCAATGACCTAATAAGAATTTTTAAACTATGACTCATCCCACCTTCAGTTTACAAAACTAACATTCCTCTTACTTGGCTGTAATCTGCTGCATAAGTATATTAGTTCTCATGTTTCTGACTGACTCTATTGATGCTTCTTTCTAAATATCAACATATTTCTTCCCTCGAGAACCTATTAATATTACCATATAATCGTAGTACTGCTGGATAGGTAGTACTGTTGTTAGATATTGGGAAAAGTCCCCGTGTTCAGAATTCTCCAATATGGACGGTCCTGCATTTTTTTTCCTATGTGTACTGCACTTTCTTTAACCCTTCATCACACGATTGAAACATGTTCTTTCCATTTTGTGGCTGATGTAATAGTGCTGCAGCTATCTCTTTGCTTTAATGATTTTCTTTCTTTTGACTATATACCTGGTAGTGGGATTGCTGGATCATATTGTAGTTCGATTTTTAATTTTTCAAGATTAATTAAATAGTGTTTCAAATAATGGCTGCCCTAATTTATATTTCCTCCATCAGTGTGCAAGAGTCCCCTTTGACCCACACCCCTGCTAGCCCTTGTTACCTTTTGTCTTTTTGAGAAAAGCCATTCTTAGAGGGGTGCGTTACACATCACTGCGGCTTTCGTTTGCAATTCCCTAATACTTGTTGATATTGAGTATTTCTTCACTTGCCTGTGGCCATTTCTTCTTTTAAGAAATGTCTATTAAAGCTTATCCCCCGCTTTTGTGCTTTTGGAGTTCTTTATGTATTCTGGTTATTAACATTTCGTCTGATGTGTAGTTCGCAAATATTTTCTCCCATTCTGAATGTTATATCTTTACTCTGATTGTTCTTTTTCTGTACAGAAAGAAGCTTTTTAGCTTGATGTAATCCAATTTGTCTATTTTTTCTTTCGTTCCCTGTGCTTTCATGGACTAGTCCAGAAACAGAGTTGCCCGAGTCTGTGTCCTGAAGGCTTTCCCCTAAGATTATTCATAGTTTTAGGGCTTATATTTAAACCTGTCATCCATTTTAGGGTAATTTTTAACTGATGTTTAGTTTCAGTCTCTGATGCGTGGACATCCGACTTTCTAACGGTGCAGTTTATCAAAAAGACTGGCCTTTCATCAACTCTTCTGTTGAAAACCATTATTATCATCGCTATCGAAAACTGGTTGGGTACAGGCTTGCTATTCTATTGCATTGTTCTGTGTGTCTGTTTTTAAGTCAATTCCATGCTATTTTAATTATTATACCTTTGTAGTGTTCTAAAGTCAGGTGGTGTAATGTCTAAGGAGAATATCTTTCTTGTTTTATTTATGAGCAAAATCTTTCTTTTTAAACTCAATTTTTCCTATTATTTTCTCTCTTTAACATTATCATGAGGAATTTTATTTTTCATTAAAATATAATTTCATTAAAATATAATTTTTAGATAACACATTCTTAAGATTTTTAATATACAGAAAATAACTTTCTTATTTATTTAGCATTTTTGTATATATTTCTCTTGAATCAGAGTTTTATGACAGTGGGATCTTTTTTGCTGTAGCATTAGTGCTTCGTGTCCACTTGGGGATTAGCACTGTGTCAATATTTGCTGCGTACATTTCCAGTTTCATTGTTCCGCAAGCAGGGCACTTAAACTGCATGGATCCGTGATCAAAGGTCTCCATGCTCTGATGCTGCATTCCTCTCTAGCTCAGGACAGAATGCGTTAATACTGCACCATTAAAATAGTAATTGAGAACGTAAAAATAGACACATATACAAGTTAGCTGAAGATTTTATTACTATAGATAATATAGATGCATACAAATATTCAAAGATATTAGGAACTAATCTCAAAAACAAAATGAAATATTACACAATATATCCAATGAGTACTATAAATTACAGTTTGTTCTTCTGAAAAATTCAATTTAGACTCGTCACTTAAAAATTCAAGGATAAATTGGTAAATGATGAAGAAGGTGTCTGATTATTCTTGCTTAGCATTTCTGAGGTCCTGTGTTCTGTACAGAGCACTGCACAAAAAAAAAAAAAATAAGTGATTAGATACAGAAAGATTATTAAAGGACGGTTTAGAGTTTTTTTTCAAAAAAAATTGAATAATAAAGGAATAATAAAATCTAGGATTTTATTAAATTCAGAGATTTTTTCTGCAATTTTCTTTCTTTTAAAGAAAGCTTTTTTTTTTTCCTTTTTAAATGTAGCAACTCAGAACAAAACATTAAATTTCCCTCAAAAAGGTAATCAAAGGGTGGGGATTTTGCTGAAAAGCGCTTTTCTAACAAGCCCCTGACAAGGCCCTGAGTTCGATCCCCAGCAACGCCCGCAAAACAAACAAACAAACAAACAAACAAACCCCCAAAATCTAGTGGTTCAAAAAGTCAATCAATTATTAAACTAAGCCATTGGCACATTGTCTTTCTGATCTGTGCAGGAAACAAATGTTACCAGCTGCATAAGGTCGCAAACAGCAGCACCAAACTCCTCATATTGAAAGCGACTTTTCAGCAAACATAAAATGTAAAGCCAAAAGTATTTTCATGAGTTAAAGAACATTGAATTGGACTTGGCGTGTGAGCTACTTGAACAGGGTAGTGTTGCACGGTGTGAATACTAGAGCATTAGACTGTTACACTGGCAGCACATTCTGGTTCCATCATTAAAAATGAAAGACAACCACACTGACAGCTGGCTGACCATTAGACTCCTAAGTGAGCTGTCACATGAGATAGATTACTTCAAAATAGTTGACTCAAAATATTGACTATAATTTTCTTTGCTCATCCTAATCACACAGAAAATGCTTTTCTACAGCTCAAAAGATTATATTCAAAGCTAGCAAAAACAAGACTCTTTCAATTTTTTTGATGTTTCTTATGTGTACGCTATTTAGAGGAAACTATTATACAAAATGCCTGGCATGAAATAAATTCTTGATAAAAGTAGCTCATTTATTATTAATGTCAGTAATATTATTGATGCCATCACTACATTTTGTAGTACTCTAATATGGCTAGCTTGTTACCATTAGAGTTGTTTGATGGTGACTCCAGCAACTGAAAGTAGGCTAGGTGACTCATAAACAGTAATCAATCACTATTGTCAAAGGTATTAGAAGGTACAAAGACCAAGGGGACTATTTTGAAAGAAGGACCTGATAATTCCTAGAAGGGCTAAAAAGACCAAAGGAAAGGAGGTGGTACTTCCTGTCCCCAGAGTGCACATACTCTAAACCAGCCATGTCAGAACCCCTCGCGCCTGCTGTGGCTGGCAGCGACTCTCTGTTTTAGCCTTTAGTCCTACTGAAAGCTCTGTGGCCTGTGATGCCAGCAACACTGAAAATCACCTTCTGCTGCCGCTGTGGAAGGCCAGATACACTGAAGTTATTCACCACTCACTGTTGCCTTTCACAGCTCTCTTCTCAAAATCCCATTCATGAGCTCAACGAATCCTGCAAGGCCATATACTATAAAATTTCTTCAAGGTAACATTCTTAAATGACAAAATGACAGACATAGAAAACATATTAGTGGTGGTCAGAGCTGGGCTAGAATCGTGGGAAGAAGGTAAGGCAAAGAGTGGCTCTGAAGGGGTAAATGAGGAAGATGTTTGTGGTGATAAAATAGTTTGACATGTTTTTTACAGTGGTGGTTACATAAATCTACACATGTAGTAAAATGAAAGAGAGAAATGCTTACATCTTACACATGTCAAATATTTAATTTTTGATATTGTACCAGAATTGCATAATGTGTAACAAATGGATAAAACAAATTGAGTATACACAATCCCTCCGTGCTATTTTTGCAAATTACTGTGAAAACATGAATTTAAGATACAAAGTAATATATATATATACATATATATATATATATATATAAACGTAAATAAATAAATACTATAAGTTTCTCCCATTGGATGACATTAACTAGAATCTAGTGGGCATTCGAGGGATGGGATATAGAAGTTAAACTGAATGTATATAGATGAAGAAAAATGATGCTACAGTACCAGGCATTTCTAATATGTGTCCGTTGGTCGGGCATATATAAATAAATTATAAAAACATAAATTATCTATGTATCTATCTATATTTTATAATTATAAAGATATATAAATTATAAGTATATAATTATAAAGATATAAAAATTGTATTTATCTTTAAAAAGTATAAGCATCAAAACCATTTGATTCATTCCTATAATAGCCAGGGTTAATAATAATAACACTGAAGGTTCCAAAGTGGTAATCCAGCAGAATGGGGAAAATAATATCAAATATTTACATTATGTCGGAGAAATAGTTTTGTCCTTAGATAGTCTTTCCATCTGCTACATGATCACTTATAGTTGTTAACTGAATTGTTGATATAAATGCTCTAATTCTTTTTTTTTTTAAACCAAGAGCATGTATTGGTACATTCTACATACATTGGTCACATTCATTACATTTATTCTGTACCTATACATGGTGCATCTTGGTTCTCCCCCTCTCCCCCACCCCTCCCCCCTCCTCCCTCCCTCCCTATTTATAGCAAGTTCATTCATCATTTTCCATATTTTCCCTTTCCCTTCTCTTTCCCCTGTTGCCTTTCTGCTTTTCCCCTTCTTTCTTTCTAGTACTCCTCTCCTCTGCTCACCATCCTCCTTTTATATAATATCTATTACACCTCTTTGTCCTTATTTACAGTTATGGTCTCTTATATCAGAGAAACAATTTGATGTGTGCTCATGAGTGTCCGATTTATTTCACTTAAGAGTATGTTCTCAAGAAACATCCATTTATATATGAATGACTATAGTTTATCCTTTTTCTACCACAATTTTTTCTCTTTAAAACTGTAAAGTTTACTGTTTTCTTGGTGGTATTTTGTAACTGGGTACTAGTTACAGAGTTTCTAGGTTAAGACCTGCAGTCATACATCTTTCTAAAGGGAACATTGCATTAGCCCTGACTCAAATGCATTTTCTAAGTGAAAGTGAAAATATTGCATACTGTATGATTCCATTTATATAACATTCCAAAAAATGGCAAAGATAGCATCAGAGAACAAGTGGCTGCACGGGGCAGGTGTGTTGAAGGATATGAATATGATTGACTCTTTAGGTGTGGAAATTGTTCTGTATCCCAGGTGTGATTGTGGTTATAAAAGTCCATGTATGCTTATAAACTGTCAAAAATGAAATTTAGAATGTTCTCCAGAAATGATTGTTGTTTCAAAGACTTGGTTTTAGCTAATGGGCCTTTGGAAAGTGACCACATTGGGAGATCTCTGTCCTCGTCGATGGGTTAATCTATTGTTTGAATTCATAGCTCAGTGAACTTTTGGGAAGGTACAAGAAAACTGGATGCAGTGGGTCACTGGGGTGATGGGTCTGGAGGATGATCCCCTTCAGTCAGTCTCTCCATATCTCTGTCTGTCTCTCTGCCTCTCTGTCTGTCTCTCTCCCCCTCTCTCTACTTCTCTCTCTCTTCCTCCTCCATCTCTCTTTCTCCTAGGGCAAGCAGTACTCTTCCATGGGGTAAGCCATATCCTTCAGCCAAGCTCTTGTATGCAATGATTTTGGAGTTCCACAGACCTAAAATAAGTGGAGTCAACTGACCATGGAGTAAAACCTCTGAAGCTATAAACCAAAATAAACTTTTCCTCCTTTAAATTATTATTAATAAGTATTTTGTCACAGTGATGGAATGCTAACATAAATTCATCTAACTGTCTGACAATGAAGAGAATTCTACTGTATATAAATTTCAAAAATTTTAGAACAGTTTTAAAAACAAATCCTCTCTTTATTAAACTATCCTCAAATAACCCAATTTGTGGGAATTGTTTCCTACTGAAAACCAATTAACACAATAGCCACCATATTTCTTCCCCTCCAAGAATATTTAAGGACTACAAACAAAAAATCTGAATTGCATACATTCCAATATACATATAAAATTTTGGAAAAATCTTTTCTTCTCATCCCTTTACTTTTATTCAAACAAAGGAGGAAATTTGGTTTTGTTTTCTTTTGTTTCTTTACTTTTGAGATAGTACCATAGGAAATTTTAAATCTCAATTCATTCTTCATATTTCATTTGAAATATTTGGTAAGTAGTATTATAAAATGCTTTATAGTGTTAGCCATCTGTGATACTTATTTTTAGCACTGAGCATACTACGAAAATATAGAACTTATCTGTGTTATTATCATGTTCTCTCTGGAATTGTTGTCCACACAGAAGTAAACTCCATCTTTGAGTTCCTTCAACAACTACCCTTTTCTCTTTATGTATTGTAGGCCTTGGGAATTGCTTCTTTATACTCCAACTTTGCCCAAAGATCAATCGTGTTTATTCTTAATAAATCATCTGACAGTGTCAATAAGAAATATTGATGGCATATTTATTTTTCACAGAAAGGTGTAAATGAGTGAATTAAATAGTAAGCCCCACCCTTAGTATCCCTACGTTTTAATGAAAATGAAAGTCAATGCACCAATATTAGGGCAAAACCAAAACAGTAAAAATAAATTTAAAATTTTTGGTATCAACGAGCTTATTTGGGGTAATTTATGGATACAAGAAGGTTTACTGAAAATCACTGGAAATAGCTTTATGATGCTTAATTTTCTTTCTCATAGAATCACACAATTGACATTATTTGGAAATGTTTTCATCACTTTGAAAAATGACTAACAGCATTTCAAAGCTTCCTAGAATAGATAATATTATTGGATCTCTGTGATATGAAGAGTAGGGATGTGTGTTTAACTTTTAAGTTTATCCAACAAAGATGTGGAAAACAGCAGTTTGGTTCGTATAAATGATTTCTTTTGGCAAAATTAAACCTATGTCTAATTGATGAAATATCTAATTAGGCGAGTTATTTCTTTTAACTATCTTTTTTTACAGAGAACTTTTTGATCAAGATATGAGTTCAAAATTTTGGGCTTACATTATGACATCTTCTGGCATAAAGCTCTGAACACCCTTTTCTATTTATCTCTTCTATACTGAGAAAATATGCTTCGAGGGAACATCACTGAGGGATCAATGCTTGTGTTGCAAAAAGTTAGTAGACTCCTTCCAAAATCCTGTCATGAGTGTGACGTCAAGACTTTTGTTAGAAGTATTTTAGGAGCTGAATGTGAGAATTATATCACAATTATACTATAGGCAGTACTCAAGCATGTCTTGGAAGTGCAGAGGACTGTACTAGCTTGGAATAGCTACGTATTATTTGGGATTTTCTTAAAAGCCCTAACTACTTCTTTTGTATTTGCAAAAAAAAATCTTCTCACAAATTATAATGGAAAGCCTATGTGGCTGATGGAGTAACTGAACTGAAACATTTGATCTGAGGTTGTGCCTGGACCCGGTGGCAGGGGCATTTGGCTCTCCAGAAATCCTGAAGGGTCCTTTGTCTCTGTGTGCCAGGGAAAGATATGGAAGACCAAATGAGTACGGTGAATATCTTAAAACTGTTTCACTCCACTAAGAGTGTTTCATTTAAAATATGAATAAACACTTAGATAAGACTGAAATTCTGAAAGGCTATAAAAGCCTTAATTTTTGGTGTTGCAATACTTTGCTCCTACTGGCGTGCAATCTCAAATTTCAAATTATTTTCTGTTCTTATAAAAAACCCAAAGCATATGGATTCAATCTTTTAGAAATACTAGGATTTTAACATATAAATGCTGAGATTATAAAAAAGCCTGTGAAGGAATTCAAGCTTATATGTAAGTGATCTTACTGATTCATTATTAGATTACTCAAAGGTTTTATAATGAATATCTAGTTTTTTATATGATGGGAGGATGTTTTGATTGCTTTTCTCTTACTATCTGGCTAGAATTTATTATTTTTTATTTCTATACTACTTTATAATAATGTCAAATACACAAAAACTTCTATTGTAGTCACTTAACAAGGTAGGACCGTGAGTTTGGTATATTCTGGATTTTTAAGTCACCTTAATATGAAATACAATTACATATATCAGAAAGTTAAATTGAGTTTAAAAGGAGGAAATAAAGTAACAAGATGGTAAACGTTGTTTGCTATATAGTTTGCTGTATGAAGAAAACTAGAGTTTACCACATGAAAAGCTACAAATCAATAGAAATGAAATTAGAAAATCCTTTTAACTGAAATGAAACATTATATTGAATAATCAAAAACAACCCTCTCTGATGATTTATTCCTCTTAATTTTATCCAAGTGAAGCTCAGTCCTATACAACATTGAAGAAGTTAGTGATTACAGAACCCCACTCATGTCCAGAGTGCCAATAAAGAAATGAGTAACTAAGGAAGGTGTTTGCAAAACACATTGGAAAGCCAAGTCTCTTCTAAAAATAAATGAAATTTTGAAATTTAAGCCCAATACATAACATAATTCTGATTTATACATCCCTAACCTCCTTCTGTTGCTCTTCTTAAAGTTCAGTCAAAGGCCTATGAAAATTGCTTAATAGGAAAATCTTTCCACAAGTGAGGTGTGGAAAACAGAGTGATATCTTAGTATGCAAATAATTCTGTGAAATATTTCATTGGGGCTATGTGCCTTATAAATAAATATCACAAGAAGATAATGCTAAGCAAATGACCTCAAAACTTTATTTTGAAAAAAATCCTTAAATTCTCAATAAATTATAATTTGATTTCATTTTTGCGTATGCAATTACCAGCAAAAATGCAAGAGTGCACTAGTGAGAAGCAAAATTCATTTTTTTTGTTGCAAATTCATTTTTGAGAAAAAGTTGAGCATTAGATGAAAAGAGAGTAGAAAATGTCTAATTTAATTAAATATTATAAATAATAAAAATGCTATGTATTAGTCGTCACATGCTACACTAAACCACAGTATTTATAGGCAATATGAGACTTCTACTCACAATTCAGCTGTAGCATCTTGGAAGAACTGGAACCTTTCAGTTATTTCCTTATAGGAATCACAATCATTTATTCATTTCCTAATCTCTTGTAATCTTCTTATCTAATTCCAAATACTTTTACCATGTTATCACTTCAGTTCTTTGTTCAGTCCTCTAACATGAAAAAATTGGTTTCTCTAAGTAAGTATAATTGAATTAGGTCATGCATGATATTAATTAACTGATTAATAATAGGTAAAATGAAAGGTTTTTTTTTTACTTGAAAGAATTGATGGGTGGAAGGGGATAAAAAGAATTTAGATTAAGTAATCAAGAACATATAGAACACAAGCATTGAAGTGTCATACTGTACCTCATTTAAAAGAAAATTTTTAACATTAAGATGTAAATTTTGCTTTGCTAATTACACACTGTACAGATAAAACAAATTATTGCATCATATCCATAAATTTGTACAAGTAAAGTTTTAGGTAATAAAATAAAAATAATGAAAAAGAATAGATCACACAGAGTCTGGATTCCCATAAAAAAACATTGCTTCAAATTTATGTGATTGATGAATTTAATGATTAAAATTAAAATTATTAGTAGCTTCCTTAACTTTGTTGTTTTTCTCTAGACTACAAACATTAAAAATATTATATCTAGTTTTTGTTCTTCCTGTCATATATTGGGTTCTAGTCAAAGTTCCAAATTTATACACACATGTACTTTAACATATTTTTAAGAAAGCATTATATAAATTGTTTAGAGCTCAAACATTTCTGGATTTATATACATGCATAAGTATGGTATTTTAAAATTTGTAAACAAATATAAATGATAAACTACGAGTTGCTTCGAAGTAGTAGTAAATGTTTAAAGTTTCACGGAGAATTAGAATTAAATCAAGATTCTCATACTGCTGGAAATCATAACTGAGTTTTTCAAGAGTTAAATAAAAGAACATATCAGAGAAGATCCAACAGAAACAAAAATTCTTGAGCTAAGATTCAACCCTGTCAATGATTGTCAACAATGACAGCACAAGGCTATGGTTTGCAAAGTAACTGTCTGCCTATGAAATACTGAGCAAGCAAAAGGATAATTTTTATCTGCTTCATACAGTGTCTGTCTCACAGATGAGAAGTGAAGGCATTTTATCTTTATTTTTACTTTAATTATTAAACCCCGAGCTTCTTGCCTTTTAGATTTGCCTCTAGAAAACTAGTCACAAGTTTTCTTTCCAACAGCTATTTTAAGAAATTTTCATTAAAAAAAGAAAAAGAAGAGCCAATGAAAAGATAGATTAAATATATGTTGCCTATTAGATTTGCATGACAATCTGTACAAACAGATGAGGCTTCCACTCTCGAAACATAATTTCCATTGTGGAAAAATAAGAAGTTTGTCTAAAATCCAGCCTCACTGCCACTCCTTACTTCACAGGGTTTCACAAATTATGATGGGATAAATTGCTGCGAAGGAGAAACTTCTAAACCAAAGTAATCTTTTTAACAGCAATTACTGTTTTGCGTTACTCCCAAGGTGTTTCCTATTCTGAGTGTGTTATGAGATATGTAAAAGGCAAAATAGTCAGATTGAGTCGTTGGATAAATCAAAGCAGAAAAGAAATACAACTCTTCAAAATCCCTAAATTAAACACAGAAAACAGCAGTTCGTTGGTCTCTAACTTGTATTCCGAAAGAATTAGGCAGCAGTGATGACTATGACTATTTTTCAGTGGGAACTTTTCAATAACTTGAAAATGAAAGGTAGTTGCTATGTAACTTATCCCTCCAATTTTAAATGTCATAATTTCTAATGATCAATAACAAAAGGATTCTTTCTCTTTATCATGTTCAAAATAAAAATTCACCTGAATTTATTTCAAGTAAAGAAAATCAAATGGTAAATTACAGACTTTCATTTTGGTTAGTTAACAATCTTAGCCATGTAGTTTGCTTACTTCCCTGATCTATTAATTTTTCTTGTTTACAATTATGAGTCTTTTTCAAATATACACCTTATATTTATATATACAGTATTTGAAAATGTATCTTTGAATTCCATTTTATAGAAGGACTGTGTAACTAATATAGAATGGAAAATTGGTCCACTCTCAGTAAAAAGTGATCTAATAATTGGTGGGGAGGTCAGTTTAGCAAGGAGGAAGCATATATCTTCTGTGAAAAAACTTAATATTGGACACTTTTTCAATAAGTTTATCTAAAATAAAATAGGCTTGTATATGAATCAAATGTCAATGCCTCTGCTATTAAACTGCAGTGAATGCAATTACTATTGAATTAATATCCAATAGCTAGGTAAACTTTTTATACATTTCCTTACTGATATTATAAATAAGTATTTGAGCTCTCATTTCTAACAGTAACCTTCCAATATTTTAATCTTTTTCCAATACATGTATATTTGTTTTTCTCTCCTCAAATAACCAAACCTCTATTTTAATACCATTTCCAAATATTTCATATGCTATGTGAAATGATGCTGTGACATTTATTCTCCCTGTACTTTTACTCTTGTTCATTGGCACATAACAAAATATTTGTTATCTATTTGATCCTAGTAATGACAAAGTCCATAACTACCCGTGACACCTGTAAGAGATTCTCAGAAATGACTGCTGCCTAACCAATAAATCAATGTTTGCCTAAATCCATGACAAGGAAGTAGACAGATGAAATGAATTTGTGGATAAAGAGCTAGAGCAAAATGTTACCAAAAATTACCTGCGATTGCTAATATTTTCTGAAAGTTAAAATTGAACTGTAATATGCTGTTATGTAAAAGAGCTTTTCTGAGTCAGGCTTAGTGGTACATACCTGTAAACTCAGCACTCTGGAGGGTTTAGGCAAGAGGATCCAAAGTTCAAGGCCAGCCCGAGCAACTTCATGAGATTCTGTCTCACAATAAAAATAAACAGGGCTGGATGTGGTTTGGTGCAAAGGCCTTGGTTCATTCTTCCACACACATGCACGAGCACACATACACACACACTATATATATCTTTTAAATGTATGTATGTACTTACGTATTTTGCCCATAGCATTTGCCTTATTTCACATTTTATAACTTGGAATTAAAATTCCTTAAATATCTGCAAATGTAATGTAACCACTTGACCACATTGCTTTGGAATTAAAAGTCATAGAAGAATACATTAAAATATTTTGAATTGAGGTGAGTTACACAGAAGGAGACTTGCTTTTTGCTTGGATATGTTGTGTTGGGATGTTGGGTTTTCATAGGTTTCAAAGTTTTGCGTCAGTGAACTTAAAAGATACTGTATAAAAGTTTAAGGAATAGAAAGCTCTATATATGTATGTGTGTGTGTGTGTGTGTGTGTGTGTGTGTGTGTGTATACTCACAGAGAGAGAGAGGGTAAAAAATATTTTTTATAAACTCCAATTCGTTTTAATTTCTTGGGACTTTAACAATAAATTCCTTTCTCGAAGCCCTTTCAAATGAAATATTTACAAAGCTTTTTATCCCACTTGAATTTTCCTAGAATTTTCTTAAATAATATAGTACTTTTATTTATAGATCCATTACTATTTCTACTGCAAGAAATTCTTGTTTTTCAAAAAAAAAATTACATTTGAGTGCATGTTTTCTGTGACTATCAACTTAGTTCAGAATGGATTTTTTTTATTTTTCTCATTTTCAAATAGCGGTCATAAAGTATTTCTTGTTTAAAATGCCAACTTAAATATTTAGCATAAATGTTTCCAGTACATGTGGTGGGCTGATATGGTCAACTTGAGCTGGAACGCCCAGTTGCACTGAGTTGCTGTGGTTCTGGGCCTAAAGGATCCGCCTGAGGACTGTTGCCAATACAGCATAAAGGAGAACAGGAGCAGAAGACGGGCGCCGGCTGTTTCCCAGGAGAAGTTCTGCTGTGGCTGGTTCTCCTGAAGGAGACTCGGCTGTTCTCATTGCAGGAGCTTGGGGCCTTGCTGTCCTTGAGATGGCTGCTGTTCGGTTCAGGGGTTCATCTCTGGTCTTCATCTCTGCTTTGAACATCACATCCTGGTTCCAATAAAGATTTCTTCAGCCATCAGCTGCAGACATGGATGTACGTGGAACATTGCCAAGGGCCCCCAGCCCTTGATTGGATCTTTTGGGTTTCCAGCGCATAGACAGATATTCAACACTCTTCCTGCATTTGGTTTGTGTGGGTGAATGTTGAAACTTGTCAAGGTCCTGTATTAAATCTCCTCTCTTGGTTCTAGAAAGGTAACTAATAGAGTATGAAAATAAATTCACTCTGCAGAATGAATCTTCTCTTTCTTTTCAATAGGTTTCTTGGGGATCTAGTATTTCCTCTCAAAATTTGTATCTATTCTAGGTATTACAACTTACAGCATAGCCATGACAGAGTGACAGCTATCATATCTACTTTTATGTGATAAATAACAATCAAACTATGCAGAGTGCATATGAAATAATATTTTCTGGAAATCAAAAACAGGGAAGTCTAATCACTGACAACAAATGACATGCAAAGTAGACTGAAGAAGCCATATCTCCAAGAGACCCCAAAAAGCATTTCAGAATGTCATGCAGAAAAGGAGAGCAATATGGAAAACAGCAAGTTCTTTGAATATAAAAAAGAGATAAAGTTTGGGGTGGGTGAGGGGGATTGGAGGAACACTGACCAGAAGAGAGGAATACTTAGAGTAAGAGCACTAGAAATGCATTTAGGGATCTAAGTCTTTATCCTCACACTACAATATGCAGAAATATGGTGAGAGTCCAGCAGAAGGGAGAACAGTTACTAAAGGTTGGAAAATTGACAGTTTTTCAAAGTTGAAATAGGCTGAGTGTCTTTGTCACTTCTGCATTGCTGGGAAAAATGTCCAAGCCTAACAACTTACAGGAAGAACATTTTATTTCGGCTTGATGTTTCAGTCCACAGTCAGCTGGCCTCAAGGAAGAAATGGCGTGGTGGAAGAACATGACAGAAGATGCTCAACCAGGCAGACGAGAGGCAGCCGGCCCCAGAGGAGCAGCTAGGACAAGGTACATTCTTGTAGGTCACGCTGCCAGTGACCTAGAACAAGCCAGGATCTCCCTCTTACAGCACGTTCAGCTGCTGAGCGCATCAATGGTAGAATCCCCTGATGAGGATAGTGTCCTGTGATCTAGTGACCAAAAATATGAGAATTATGGGGAATATTTTAGATCTAAAATATAACATTCCATCCCTCGTGTCCAAAAGACTCCTGTACATCTCCTCATGCTAACTACATTTAGTCCGTCTCTAAAATTTAACAAAGTCTTTGGTGCAGTACATGAATCTGTGAGAGTGAAGACAAATTTCACTGAAGTCCCAAGTAAGTTGCAGATGCCAGTAGTGTAGAATGTCTACTATGGGTGATAAATGGAGCCACCTGCCACAAGAATGAAGCCGTGAAGGCTGCAATCAGCAATGCTACAGGAGTGGAGCCTCCCAGGCCCTTTGAAGTGCTCACCTAGGCAAAACTTGTCCTGTGTGCTGGACGTAGAGCTATAGGATTTAGTGTTTTCCCTTCTGGGTTTCAGTCTTTAGTCCAGTTCTTTTCTAGCCGCCCCCCTGCCATTCTCCCTTTTGGAATGGGAAAGTTTAACCAATATCATTGTATGTTGGAAGTGTTTATCTTTCTGTTTTTGATTTTTATAGGAGTTTACAACTTAAAGTTTGGCTTGAGTATCAGAAGAGGCTTTGGACTTTTAAGCACTACTGTGGCAGTTAGGACTTTGTTGAATCTTTAATTGTTCTTTATGACAGGAGAGAAGTACAATAACTATTGCTCTGTCAAGGCTTGTGATCTTTCATAGTGATCAGTTGATTCGTGGTATTACAAAATGCCTAAGAGATTAGAAAAGCACACTCTTGGGTATTTTGGATGGGTCATGAAGGTGGGACCATGGGTAATATACACGGTCCCTCATCCCTTCTGCTGCTCTCCTGCTTCTCTGCCATCAAGTAAACATCTTTACTGTCAAGCACTTCCACTATGATGATGTTTCTTCCTTGGGCCAAGCAACTATGGACTGAATCCTTTGAAACACTGAGTCAAATTAAACTTCTCCTCCTTAATTTTGATGTTGGGTATTGTGTCTCGGTGATGGGAAAGCTTAATAACACACCATCTATTTACCCATTTAAAGTAATATGTTTCTATTATCTTTATTTCTTTGAAGGTAATTGAGAAGAAAATCAATTTTCATGGATGCTAGTTAAATATTCTTAGATTTAAATATATGTTTCAATATGTTATCACTTAGTTCAAGTTACAATTATAAATTACATAAATTAATTCTCCATGAGAAGATTACAATTAGTTACAATACAATCAACAAAATTTGATCCAAGAATGAGTGAGTATATACAAATTGTCTCTTCTTTCTGACAGGAAAAATATATCTTTGATTATTGCAAGCAAAACAGAGCTCACAGTACTTCTAATAAGTAGTTTGCCATCAGAAACTGGTTAGTATAAGACCCTTTTGGGAAACTTTGAAAGACTTAAATAGTTTACAAAATGTAACATTAGACTATACAATTAATTTTTTCCTTAAAATAACACAGCAAAATGGGAATATTTCTAATCAGAAGTAAGTGAGAGCCCGAATTAGGTATAGATGATAGCATCAACAAAACATAGGAATGATGTAAACCAGTATGCACGGGATGTCTTGCATGTTGCTAAGAGAACATTCAAAATGAAAAAAGAAATCAGGCCTTAACGTAAGTGAAATAAACCAGATACAGAAGGACAAATGTCCATGATACTACATGGCTAAGTAATGCAATAGTTTTAGTCACTTTTCTTATTCCAGGGACAAAGTATCCAACACCCACAACTTAGAGGACAGGTTTGTTGTGGCTCACAGTTTGCAGAGATTCAGTCAATAGTTGGCTGGCTCCAAGGCAGACAGTGTGGCCCCGGGGTGTGGTGGAGGAATGAGCCAAGACCGGAGATGTACCCTTCCCCATCCTGCCCCTACTGATCAGCCCCAACTCCTAAAATCACATTTAGCTACAGCACCCACATAAATCAATCACTTTTCAAAAGTACCTATGATTGCATGAGGCTTCAGGGGTATATTTGGATATGAACCATAGTAATATAATTAAATTTACAGACAGAATATATCACAGCACTGGGGGTTGGGAAAAGGAGGAGGTAGCAGTCAAAGGCTTAAGGCTTCATTTACCTAAGACGATACTAGAGATCTACTATACAGAACAGTGTAGTACACTTAACAACATTGTAATTTACACTTAACCATTCGCTAAAAGTGTAGATCATATTTTAAGCATTCTTGCCACACATTGTAATGATGATGATGATGATGATGATAATGATGATTGTAAAGAAAATGAAATTTTGGGGAGTGATGAGTACGTTTGTAGCACAGATTGCCAGTGATGCCTTCATGGATATATACTTATCTTCAAACTCATTAAACTGTATAATACATTAAATATGAGTAGCTCTTCATATGTCAGTCATAAACAATAATGTGGTTTTAAAAAGAGAGCTGGGGATTTAGCTCAGTGATTAGAGTGCTTGCCTTGCAAGCACAAGGCCCTGAGTTCGATCCCCGGCACCACAAAAAAAAAAAAAAAAAAAAAGAAAGAAATTGCTGGTACAGGAATAATTTTTACTTCTCTTAAAATCATTGAAATAAGAGCATCATGATTTGTTACCATCCAACACAAGTGTAATTCATTTTTAACATATATTGAAGCTATGATGTTAAATTTGATTAAATGTTTTATAAGAACACTTTTGTCTATTTCTTTAAATAAAGCAAAAATGATGTTCTTAAATGAGAAATTAAATATTCTATAGTATTGTGTTCCTAGATATATAAATAAAATCAGCGGCAAAAGTTACAGAAAGACGGTGGAAATATTTATAAGTTTGAAGAATAAAAATGATCACATAGTAACCACGTACCCAAAACATAAACGCTGCTTTTGGAAAATCAAGTACCAGTGTGAAGGGAGGAAGAAAAAGATATGAATGGAATCTGGAAGGTCTTCCTACAAGGTTCCAGCCTTTAGAAAATCTGTACATCTCTCTAAAAGTACATTTTAAAATTCTTTAGAAAATCTCATGGAATATATACACACAAAAGCCAAACAATTTCATCTTCCTTCCAAGAAACAAAAGAAAGTGCTTAAGAAAAGTCTTCTGGTACCTTTTCTATTGTATTCAGTCAGGATTGAAGTTGCCAGCACCAATACATAGGGCAGTTGGTCAGAAGCTTCTCAGTGTCCTCGTGTGCCACCTGCTGCTTTTCACAGCTGTTTTAGAATATAGTACACCAAGACACAAGCATGCTGTTCTGCATATTTTGAGATATGAAATGTAATACATTTTATATTTGAATGTCTTCTCCCTTTGCCTTTAAAACAAGAAGATATCTTAGAATTTTCTTCACAAAGAATAAGAATATCCACTTGGAAATATTCTAAAATGTTGTTCTCAAATATAAATTAAATGATTTTAATTAACTTCAAAGCTATGCACATATAGTCCTTCCTTGGTATATACTGCTTCCTGGTTTTATTAACAACTTTTTACAGGACCACAGGCAATGTATTCAATAGATCTTACTCTCTTTTTTGTATTTTAGATATATGATTTTTAAAATAATATAGGTAATTAGTTTATCTCATGGGCAATATGTCTATGTTGTTTTAAAAAGGCCATTATAGCACACTTAAATTGATAAATCCTAGAAATTTTGAATGAAGCAAGAAAGAAAAGTGAGTCATAATGTTTTATTTTTGAAATAATTATCCTCCAAATCAGTTTATTTTAATCATAAAATTTTATTTTCTAGGCTACAATACTAATAATAAACAGGTAATATTTCATCCTGTATTATTTGTGAGTGTGTGTGTGTGTGTGTGTGTATTTTTGCTAGTATTAATTTAGAGAGAAAACATTAGAACACACTTTTGTAGTTTAAGTGTCTTGGAAAACAGATGCAGGCACAAAATCTTGGATGACTGTTGTTTACGTGGGATATAATCAGATATTAAACAAATGAGTAAGGAGGAAAAACAAGACATGGAAAGAAGGAAACATCATCCAGGACAAATTAAGAAAAGTGTTACTGATGTGACCACCTAAAAATGCAATCCCACTGGCGACCCTGAGGGATAGTGTAGAATTCATGTTACATTTGTTTCCTTGGGGATACACCCCTTTGCTCATTTGCCCATGAGGGTGTTAAACATCAGTGTATGGGTGCTGCCATCCCCAAAGGCTCAGCAGTCTCTATGACTGTAGAAACTACCCCCAGCAGGAAAAGCAGGTGTATAAACTGTACTGGACGGTAGCTTTCAATGCACAAGAAATCACTGCAGCTTACAGGAACTTCCAGAAGCAGGAGGACTCTACAGAAGGCGAAGAAATCAGACCCTGTACTACACGATTAAATGGAGTACTACATTTGTACTCTACTAACAAAAGTTAACATAGGTATTATAAATCGTGACAATGTAAAAGCACATCTAATACAAATTAGAAGATGGTATAAGAGGAAAGAATGATTTATAATGTTAAAACCAACATTAAATGAGCAAAAGTATATAGTTAAAAATTGGGAGTTGGAGAGAAGTGAGAAAAAGTAAAAACTGACATGAGTTGACTTGTGTTGTTTAGTCCGAGCTATTAGCATATGCTTCTTCTATAGCTAATACATCCATAAAGAGACGTATAAATGCATCATTTAGCCTTATAATGTTGACTGTAAGAAGAATTACGCTTGGAAATATAATCCATGATCATCAGAGAAGTGGGAGTGGGCCTGAGAATTATATATCTAAAAATATCTCTTCTTGTTGCATATAAGTATTTTTTAAAATCACACTTGTGTGTTAAACAAATTCTGTTCTTTCAAAGAATTAAACTTATGAACATAGTAACAAAATGGAACAGTGTGAAGTTACAGTACATGCTAATGATGTATACAAGAGGTGAATCTGGTTTTAAAGTATTTTAATGCAAAAGCTTATATATCATAAAGGTTTTAAGGCATCTTTTTCAAATAATTTTTTATAAAAATAAGAATTACTCTTAAATCCAGCTTTGTTTCACAGAATACTTTTGATATCAAATAGACATCAAAATTTTATTCATTAGTTTTTTTGGCTTTGTTTTGTTTGGTTTTCCTCTTTTCTATTTTTCCATTAATCATATCAGACTGAAAGTATAATGATTTTTTAAAATGTTGAAATAATAATTTTTGGCTTCACATGTCAGAAGGATATAATACTGAAATTAGAACAGCAAACCAATTCTTTTTAAAAGTGACAATTACTTTCTTTGGTGACATGGACACTTGTGAAGTGGAAAGGAGTTTAGTGATAAAGACTTCAGTTCTGACTTTATCTACAATTCCCCTGAGGGCACATTTTTATTGTAGAATTCATACAGAAAGGAGGAAAATGAAGCTACTAAGAATATTGTGGCACTGTTCTCGAAATTTTTACTGACTGCCTGCTAGGAAATCACAGACATTAGGATCTGAACTGTACAGGAAAGTCTGCCTGCTTATTTCATTCTTCCAACATTTTATTGACTTTCTCTTTGCAAGAGTGAGAAAAAAATACTGTATTCTGTAAAGTTATTGGGTAGCATTTTATCCTCAAAATGAAGTGGCAGTACTTGAAGGCACAGATTTTTTTGATATTGGAGTTGATAGTAAAAACTAAGCAATTGTAAAACAGAAGCTTGAAAAATAGCAAGCTTTAATAAATTAACCTGGAATGCCATATGTTAAATGCTGAAATATTGTTTGACAATATCGTTTAAAAGGCAAAGAAGGAAACAGTACAAGCACTGTGAAATGGAACATTCTCTTTTCTCCCTCTATTATCCCAAAGTATTAATAGGTCAGAGGCCATATAATTTTAATCTTAAAGTGATTATAAATTAACATAAGTGTAATGTTAAAAAAAATAGAATGGAATTTCAGAAGGGTAAAAAGATAGAAGAAGAAAAAGTAGCCAATTCTACCATCAAATACCCTTCGTCGGGCTCTCTGTTTAAAGGCAACAGTTGAAAACATTGAAGTTTTTCTGGTTTGGGATTTTTGTGTGGATAATTATTTGCATCGGTTTGGTCAATTTATATTGTATTTATCAATTCTCTTATCTGAGGCTTGAAAATCTAATGAATTGACTTTATGCATATTTATATTTCATTTTGCTTCCAATTATCTATATGCTTTTTTATCCTTTGTCTTTATAATTCTAAAATTTCTATTAAATCTTCACTTCTTATCACTCGGTTTTAACAGTGTTGCTCTAACCCTTGATTACCCATAAGAAGACAAAGGTTTTACTCTTAACTATTCTCTCAGGCAGTCTTCTCTGTCGCTAAATTTTATTTGATGTTCATTATAATAGAACTGTCTCAAAACTGAGATAATTATATGCATATATCCAATTGGTTTATATAAGCAAATCAGCTTGCTTTAACCACAATGCAGTTTTTAAAATCAGTGTATATTGTGATATAACAATATGCATTTAATCTTCATTCAGTTTTTGGTTGAGACATTTTAAACCCTGATAACCTCATAAGTAATAGAGCTGATAGGGGTATCTTCTGTTATTCAATAACAAGCCTGGTCCAATTATACCTGAGTGGGCGACTGGAGGTTTCTAGATAGCTTCCAGGTAGACTGGCTGTTTTTAGAGAATCAGAAATGTAAGCCTTATCCTTAAGGGCTCTCAAGAGAAGATAGAGACTGGGGAGTTCAGTTAACCATCAATTGTCAATGATTTATTCAGTTATTCCTACAAAATGAAACCTGCAGACCATGATGAATGAAAAGAATCAGAGGGCTTCCTTGTTAGTAATCACACCCACATGGACAAGGAGATCCCTAACTCCAGCAGACAGACTAGGCCTTCCATAATCCCTCCAGACTTGACTCTTGGCCTGTTCCTCTTATTGTTCATCTGTATCTTTTATAATGTCTTTAATTATAAAACTTTAAGTAAAGGGCTTTCTGTCATTTCTTAGCCATTCTAACATATTTTCCATCTGGAAGTGGGTGTCATGGAAACCCCCGATTCACAGTCAATTGATCAGAAATACAGAAAGTCTAGACTTGTAATTCATACCTGAGGTAGGATTTGTCTTGTGGGACCGAGCCCTCAACCTATGGCATCTAATATCAACTCTGGGTAGTCAATGTCAAAAAATAAGTAGCATGACTGTATATTCAGATTGGTTCAGAAGCTATAGAATTGGGTACTGATGTGAGAAAAAAATATAGTTGGTTTCAGAAAAGTTATGAGTAAATTAAATCATGGTATTGGTAGTTAGTGTCAAAAATATGATTTGCTAGACCAGGAAAACCTCTGGTTTTGGAAGCGAAAAGATGAAAAGGCAGAGGATGAAGAACATTTGATCCATGGGTAGCTTCATACTCTACTATGAAATTTCAGCTGTGCTGCGATCATCTGCTAAGGAAAAAGTTAATGATTGAATTAAAATTTTGGTAGATCTGATCCTCAAGGACTTGCGTCATTGGCTGTATATGGAAATGCAAAATAGTAAAACCCCTTCATTATTGTTAACTGTGATAGCTAAATTTAAAGAAACAGAAGTTCTGGGTTGGGCCTTGATTATGGAATAAACTCATTGGTTGGGCAAATCCCTGAATCACTAGCTCCAAAAGTACTCATAATAAGAATATCATTTTAGGACAAGATAGAACACTTCTATGTCTGCTGATCACGAAGAAAATAATCAGTGTAAGGGAGAACTAAACCATGAAACTACCAAAAACAGGGAGGATAGTGTGATGAAATTGTATCATTTCGTGAAGTGATGGCAGCCTCCTGAAGAATCTTTAGAGGAAATATTTTTGGTTTTTAATGTTACAGAATGAAAAAAAAACATGTTTGTGTTGATTTAAAAAACTCATAGCTAATCGTTGAATAGTCATGGAAAGCTAGATGCTTGTGATACGTACCTCAGTCATGGAGAAGACCCAACTTCATTTAGTCTTCACATGAGAAGGGTCACACTATTTATGTCTGCCACCAAGTTCTCTGAACTTAGCTCTTTATTTTCATAATCTAGTCAGGAGAAATTTGGACTTGATGTAGGTCCCAAATACAATAATAGACATTTTGATAATATCAGAAACAGAATAGTGGTATAGGGCTGATATGCAGTGGTGACTCACCAAGGCTGCTTAATAAATCAAACAAAGAACTGGGTTTAAAAGACCTACTGATATGGAGGAATTCTTAGAAATAATCTGAGCTATTACATAAGTGACTAAACGTGAACTCCCGTTGCCACTTACACCTGGAACCGAACAAGATGCCCAGAATTTTATTTGTTCATTGGAGTTTGGGACAACACATATCGCACACCAGGAAGTATGGCCAGAACCTATTTGTAGGACTGCCTGAAAGAAAGACACAGAACAGTGGAGATTTGCAAAAAGGTTGCCTGTCCCTTTGGTCCTTTGTGATCACCATTTGTACATGATTGACAAGTGCCTGTCACAAGAATTCACACCGAATGGAATGATTGGTGAAAGCCGATGAACAGCGCCCAGCATCACCTGCTGAGATCTGGAATCCAAATTCCCAGATGCTGCTGCCTGGTAGGTACTATTTGAGGATAGTTACTGGCTTGTTCTTTGCTGCTAATTGAAACAGGCTCAGTGACTGAAAGACACAAAATAAACATGAAACCAAAAATAGCCATAATACTTGTCTTAAATGATGTAAAAGAAACTGATAAAAAGGGCAGGCAGTGCCCAGAATAATTCAAAAATACAGTGGAGATGGTCTGTACATGAGCATGCTACCATAAGAATGCAAGGGAGGGGCACCTCCGTAACCATGGGTAGGTACCCTCTCTTCTTCGAAATCTGACTTTGGAATCATCTGAGGAGCCGCAAGAACTTGTTTCCATGTGGACAGGGTCCCTACCATAGCAGCTCTTGACCTAGCAATAAAAAAAATCCTTGATTTATGGATGGCAGTTCCAGCCTGAATACATTTGCCTTGGTCATTTTCTTCACCACTGGAACACAATAACCAGTACTCACAGCACACAAGGAGAGGCATATTTTGGTCCACACGGTTTGCATCGATTTCATTCCAGAGTCAGCTGGCTCCAAGGCAGAAGGCTGTGTGAGTGTGTTGGTGTGTGTTGTGGGGGGGGGGTGCTGGTCATCTCATGGCAACCAGGAAGCAGAGACTCTCAAGGATGAGATGGAGCCAGGAAGGGAGACAGAGACTTCCAGACTATGACCCCAGTGACCCACCTCCTCCCTCTAGGCCGGAAGCCTGCACATCACATTAGCTATAAACTCCTCAAGGGACTAATACACGGGTGAGGACCATGATCCCATGATCCAGTTAGCACTCAAAAGGCCCACCTATGAGCATATGAAGCTTTGAGGGGACATCTAGAAATAAACTTAAAAAGTATTTTATTCTGAAACCTGCTGAATTAAGACCAGAAGATGGAAAATTTGACTGGTGATAAGAATAAACTGGCTCTATTGACTGAACTGAATGCTGTTTTCCTACCAGTGATAGAAAACTTGAGCAATGGTAAAAACCCTATATGTTTAGGTATTCGCTGACTCATGGGCAATAGCCAATGCCTGACATATGTCAAGAGATGGAAAATAGAAACCGGAATTGTTAAATGGATGTCCATATATAGTGCAGTACTATCCAAACGGGCAGCTGAAATGAATAGACATTTCTCAGATGAAGAAGTAGAAACAGCAAATAAACATATGAAAAAATGTTCATCATCACTGGTCATTCGAAAGATGCAAATTAAAACAAAAACAAAACTGAGAGTCCATCTTGTTCCAGAAAGAACAGTTATTATCAATAAATTGGTCCATAACAAATGCTAGAGAGGCTGTGGAAGAAAAGGAACACTTCCCCACTGTTGGTGGGAGTGTAGAAGGTGCAATGCTATGGAAATCAGTGTGGAGATTCCTCAGGGAACTAGACTAGAGGTTTCATATGACCAAGCTATTCCACTTCTTGGTATCTTCCCAAAAGAATTAAAAGCATCATACTGCAGCGATATATGCACAACCATGTTTATAGTGGCACAGTTTGTAATAGCTAAATCTTGGAAACAGCCCAAATGCCCATCACCTGATGAATGAATAAAGAAAATGTGTTTTTTTTTTTTACAATGGAGTACTACTCTGTCATAAAGAAGGATAAACTTGAAATATTTCTAGGTAAATGAACGCATTTTGAGACTATACTCTTTAAGTGAAATAAATCAGACATTCGTTTAAATGCTACGTTGTTTCTTTGGTGTGAAAAACTGCAAGAGTAAATAAGGACCAAAATGTATTATATTGGGAAAGGGAAGAAATTGTTCAAATGGGATGGGGAACAAAGGAGAGGGAGGGGGAAGGAAAGGAGGGACAAGAGAAAAAAGAAGGAAAAAAATGGAAATAAAAGTTTTGTAAATAAGGAGGGAGGATGGGGTTGCAGGGAGGGGAGAAGAATGGGAAAAAAAGAAGCAGCAAGATGTATCATATAGAGGTACAAATTCCCATGATGAATGTTATCACTGTGTATATTTAAAATGTATCATTAAAATAAAATTTAAAAAACAATAAATAAATAAAGGAAATCACTCTGGTAATTTAAAGGGTGTATTAAAAAAGGAAATATTAATGTCCATCTGAGGAACCCTCTTAAAAGTCTGGAACGTGATTGGTACTATCAAGTGGAACTTTTGCTGCGTTCCTTTGGAATGGCCCCCTGGCCCCTGAGACAAGCACGCACAAGATATGTGACAGCGGCAGTGCAAAGCTAGCTGAATCTAGATATGATCCTCTTGTACCCTCTTAGGTCACGACGCAAATAATGATTGTACTTTATTTCATTAAGAAAGTCAGATACTGCAGATGGCTACAGGGAAAACTCCCTATAAGACGAATGTCCTGAACATAGCTGGCAAATATATTATATTGGACCAGTGCAAGTTGTCCATTTTGACCAGAATCGACACTAGCTACAGTTCAAACTTCGAGTATCAGTTGGCAGATAAAATGGTCAAAATAGTATTAAACATTTTTGAGAAGATTCTGTGCCAGTTTGTCAGGCCACATTACTTTTCGGTAGACCAAAGGCTATACTTTACAGCTCACAGTGTTTCCATCATTGGGAAAAGAGATATCACATCAAACTGACATGTTAGACATCATCCCCAGTGTAGTGGTTTTGTAGTGAGCCACCAAAGTCTTTCCAGAGGTGGAAAAGATGAGGTAAGATCAGAAGACAAATGAAGAGAGAGAAGAATAGCTGGGAGTAAGGGAATGTGAAACCGAGTTACGCATTGATAGAAAGGCAGCATTTTCAGCATTACATGGAAGGCTTAGAACAGGAGAATAATATTTTTCAGCACTATCATACTCTAAGCCTGGAAGAGTGAAGCTGTACGTTTGCCAAGACCACCTCTACTTTTGGAACCCAACCAGATTGAATGGCAGCTTGCAAACCTGAGTGGCTTCACTCTGGGAAAAATTCTGGCTATACAACATGTTGATGAAGTGGGCAAATTGTTAATGACTAAATGGAACTCTACCGATGTGCTAGTGTCTTTTTACTCTTAGATTTCAGCATATTTTGCAGCAAATGATATCATTTGAGAAGGGATTTCTCAGAACTGCTTCCTACTGGGACTTCTTTTCTTTTACAGCCTTTATCACTCTCCTTTTAAAGTCCTTTCTTGTTAATATTGACATTTTCTAGCATGTACTTCAAAACTCTTTCAACTTCCACCTGTTACCTAGTTTGAAAGCTACTTTCACATTTTTTAAGTACTTGTTAAAGCAACATCCTACTTATTGGTGCCCATTTTTTTTTCTAGTTCTTTTTGATTGCTGGAAAAATGATAGCGACTAGGTGGTTTAACAAAAATTATTTCTCACAATTCTGTAGGCTGGGAAGTCAAAGATCAAGTTGCTTGGTGATTCTGTTTCTGATAAGTGCCTTCTTTCTGGTTTACTGATGATGAAATTTTCATTCTATTTTCACACAATGAAAAGGGGAAAAGAGAGAGAGAGACAGAGGGGAATGGAATGATTTTTCATGTGTTCTTATTAGTGCACTAACCCATTCATGATGCTTTGCCTTCATGATCTAATTAGTTCCCAGAAGTCCCACTTCCAAATACCATGGTACTGGGGATTAAGTTTCAGCATACAAATAAAGGAGTTGGAGGGGCATGTATTCAGCCTGTATCTTTTGGTAATTCAGTTACATTTGGAAATGGAAATCTAAACTCAGTAAATAAACTATGAACTCTCTGTTCCTAAATAGGTTTTCTCTCCAAATAGTCCCTTTCTTTAAGAACAGAACTATTCAGGCATGACGAGGTCATAAAAACTGGCAGCATCCACATGTGCAGAGAGAGAGTAGTGAAGTAAACTGCACATCAGAATGTAGTCCTTTAATTAACTAAGCATAATTGCTCACCATAATCCTGTGTTCTACAAAGATTATGTAGGAATCATAGCCTGGAGTTAAAGATAACACGATCAACTGAGCTGGGCAAAATTATTAAACTGCTTATTACTTTAATATAATCCCTTTAATTTATATATGTATCACTAACATAATAAATGGATAAGTATGTATATATACATTTTATCTGGAAAACATGAGAAATTGGCAGTGTCGTATAATCAAGTTTTGGAAAAGCCACCGTTATACTCACTGTTTACTCTGTGCTTAGAGATTTGTTACAGTGAAAATTACTAATTTATCTACATTCTAAAAATTTTTAGGTTGTTTTATTGTTATTTCTCCTTTTATTTTATACTCTTTCTGTGGTTATGGATTTGCTCCTCCTTAAACAGTAAATTGAAATCTTCATAGGTGGGGTATACTTTTTTAGCAATAGAATAATGACTAATACATTATTATTCATAATTTCTTACTATTTTGCCAATACTTGCTATTTAGACCTAGTTAATTTTATTTTCATGGATTTATAAATTGTCGTATTGAAGAATGGCATTACCAATACTAATTTCACTTCCCTTATTTTTACATTACATAATACACGGGGTAAAACCAGCTTGAGCCTGCTGTGGCACTACTGTGTACCACACCGGAGTGGGGCTTCAGCACTGCTCCGAAACAAACGGGCTGCTTCATAACTTCATAGGAAGAAGGAAAGACACCTTTCTCTTTACTTTTAGAGAAATAACTCAGTAGACTGAAATCACCTTGAGATATAATATAAGGGGGCAAGACTTCAAACAGAAAACCAGAGAAGGAGCTTTTTGTAATGGGCACTTACAGAACTAGGAAATTTTAACAAAGTTCACAATTTTTACCCAAGAATTAGATGCAACATTTTTAAAATGAAGAGACAAATGAAGCTCTTTGTCTCCATGGAGGTCAGGAAATTCCTACAGGAAGCTAATTTTTGTTATTAAACTCATGCTGTATTTTTATTACGCGGCTGATTGGGGTCTCTTTGAAGAAGTTGGTGTTGATGCATCCCTCCAGAGGTATGCAGAATAAATATTTGTTGTTTAAACCATCCAGTCTATATCACTCTGTTATAGTAGCCTGAATAGCCGGGACAATACACTGTTGTACATTCTACGTGTGGTCTTCTAACCTTCGAAATGTAGAGAAAAGATAGCAAACCAATTGGTTTCTTGATGATATGGTGGAGCCTCTACTGAAGCAACTGATACTAAAAGGTGGATCCTTCTTCTCTTAGCTAATATTTGCCATCAGTTTCTGCCACTTTACATAGAGTTCCTTTTTACTACAATTAAAACATTCAAATAGATACTATCAATCTAGCTGCATCTCATACTTACAAATTTTGCTTTTCTGCAGAGAGGAAGTGTTTATTAAGTCATGTCCAACAACCTGGGATTAGGGATCACCAGGCAACCCAAATATTATGTTTCTCCTTGACTGCTCAAATAATGAAAAAATGATTTAACAAATGTAGTACAGCAAATGTTAATGGGAAATGAATTTTGCTTATATGTATATGTTTGATGAATAATATATAGTCACCTGATATCTGGACACTTAATGTAATTTTAAGAGAATGGAGATCTCCTTCAAAGATTCTTATTTCCAAAGCTACTAGAAATTTTAAATGGAAAATTGCCAACTCCATAACTTCACTATTTTAAGCTAGTTCTCCAATCCAAACCAAAAGTCTCCCCAATGAGTTGTATTTGTTTGTTCCCATAGTCAGCAAGTTTCCTTAGTGAATGGAATTGTTAATGTATTCTAAACTCATTTATTTAGTACAAATGACTAACATTTTTTTCAGCTAAAATATAGATGTGTGAAACAACATATTATCCACCTCGTACTGGGTAAATGACTAAAAAAAAAAAATCCATTTCACCCATAATTTTATCCATTAGTTCTTTTCAGAAAGTAACAGTGGGGAGCACACACCATGAATTTGTTTGCGTTTTTTTCTTTCTTTCTTTTCTGTCATAGCTTTCAATTTCACAGGGTTTGCAGTGTGGGGAATGGGAGAACTATTCATTGATGTTGGTGATCAGGTTAGAGTAATTCCATATTTAACCCTCTCTTCGCTCTCTATCTCTCATCTACAAAGTAACGTGCTTTCTGAAATATTTTTCCTAAATCCTTGCATGAATTTGATGCTACATAATTGTATGAAGAACTTCAGACTATTCCTAGAAAGACAAACTCACATTTGATGATCCTCATGACAAGTGGTTTTAAAAAATGACATCGTTTTCTTTTAGTGACCGTCCTTCAGCAGGATGCACGCTGGCTGACTCCTGTTTGTCCTCTGGGGTCTAACAGTCTCCTTGCTCAGGAGGTCGTGTGACTCACCGAGGTGGCTGAAGAGTTCCATCCATTCTCCCCAACTATGACCCCATTCACCTCAAAGAAGCCAGATCAGTGTTGCCCATTTCCCAAAGAGCAATTGAATGTTGTCTCAGAGGAGAGAATGTAGGGACAGGGGTCTCCATAGTTAAGGAAAAGGCAGGGTAAAGGCCTCCTTGAACATTATTAAAAATTAATAGACAAGTTTGACCTCTACAGCCAGAATCTGAAAAGGAAAAACATCTATGATCCAAGTTAGAAATATAAAGGCAGCTAGATTCCAACAGGTAAGAGAGGAAGGCAAATGAACTAGTTTGGGGAAGGCCTCGGGTAGTGTGATTAACATAAAATCACAGATTTACCCTTTATTTGATTCTTACATATACATAACCTGGCCCTAAATCCCCCGCCCATAATCCTACTCTGGACCAAAAGACAAGGAAGGGTCACATGGCTAAGAAAAATGCAAGGCAAAGGTGACAGACAAGTCTAGGAGCCAATCGGATTCCAAGGGCCAACCCAAGGAAAATCCCAATAAAAGGGAATACAGAGAAGGGCCCACAAGTATTTCAGTTTCGAATGCTCCCTACCCCGGGAGTAGCTATCTCTCATCTCTCTTTTCCCCCTTTTCCTCCATCTCTGAATAAATTGTCTTTTCTTACTTAAAAAAGAAAAAAGAAAAAGACATTCTGAATCTTTAGGATTTACTTTCACGAGACCTGCCCTTGAGATCTCCCGACACAGGAAAGAAAGACACCTGCACTGAGTTGCGAGGCTCGAACTTCCCCACATCCATCACGACGGTCATTCCTGGCGTTTGTGTCCCTTCAAAACAATTGGAGATTAAACCCAGCCTCTGTTTAGTTATCGAGGAGCCATTAGAACAGTTTGTCTTGCGAAAAGACACGCTGTTGCCACTGAACACACCAGCACAAAGAGAATGAATCAGCTTCGTGAACGCAGAGAAAACACTAGATTTGCCCGGAGGAAGATTCTGTAGAATCTCTCACTAGATCTTAGAATGTTAAGCTACCTTGAACATATACATGAGAAAGAGTATTTATTACATTCAAATATTATTCATTTTAACGTGACATATAGTTATATTTATTTGTCAAGGTAGTATACCAATATATTTTATTTTCTAGAATCCCGTGGACGACATATGTTTTAGGTGTTATAGTATATGCACAAATATTTGTCCAAACATATGTATCGATCCTATTAAAAATCTGATGCGTCATTTAAAAATGATGCTTCTTACTTATAAAACGCTTCCCTGCCTTTACTGAAATATTTAGCTTTTTTTTTCTTCTGGATGTGGAAAACAAATTACTTGAATATTAGGAATAATTTATTTTAATAATAAATAATATATTTATTCATTTATTTTGTCAAAGGAGAAAATTATTTTTTACAAGTCAATTCATATGAATACTAGGATAGACAAATATTTTGAAATGTTTTTCTCTCAACAATTATGTAGATTCAATGAGTTTACTTTGAAAAAAATGACCTCGAAAGAAATACATGAAATATGTGTTCTCCTCTATTTCTAATATCATCTGTAAAAAAATGTTCCTGATAATGTGAATACAAGCAAAAAAGGCTGTGAAACATATGTTAATCTTTAAGCTTTGAAATTGATCAGAAATCGAGTGTATTGACTGGATATGTTTGTGTATGTGTATGCATTTTGCTTTACTGATTTAAACAAAAATAGAATATTCAGAAGAAAGAGTACTTTGTCCACGAAACAATTATTAACAAGCCATTCTGTTGCAGAAATTGACCGATGAGAAGCCAAGTGCCATTCAGAGAGTTGGAGGACACAGGTGTATTTATGGTGACGGACCCAGGAGAGTTCACACCCCAAGACCCTGGGCCCCAAACAAAGCGACTCCAGGGTTTTTATAGGATTTTACATTATCCTATTTCACTAATTCCTTCTTTCTCCCTATAAGGAAAAGATTTAAAAGCTTCTATATGATTGGCCTCTAAACATGCACAGATACACTTCCACATTATCTGTGAGGGGTGCATGAGCAGTGGGTGCAGGATGTGAAGGGAGCAGGTATCGATTGCACAAGCATGTGATTAGGGACAGGCTGGACTAGCCATTAACTATTTTCAAAGAGATGGGGAAGGATTTTATGACTCCTTGCCAGAATCTAGAACCCTGCACCCTGGGGCTTTCCCAACTCAATTCTACCCTCAGTCATAGAATCCCCAATATGTTAAATGGTAAGAAGGTGCTAAAATAGTATAAAAAACAAGACAGTTTTTTAAAAGGTATTTTAACTTTTAAAGTCTAGATTTCATATACATATATATGAAATGTGTATATATATATGAAATGTATATATATAAAACATGTGTGTATATATATATACATATATATGTATATGTATAATGAGATTGGCAGAATGAGAAGAAAACAGATAGAAAGGAAGAGAAAAAAATGTTTGAAAAAATAAGAATTTCCCTAAATTAATGTCAGACATCAATCTCAGGTTGAAAAAACTCTGAGAATATAAAAATGATAAAATTCAATGAAATTAAACTAGCATACCATGTTCAAACTTCATAAAGTCAAAAATAAAGTAAAAAGTATTCTGTAAATATGAAAAAAAAAGACCATATTTAGACAGGGGCAGAGCTAAGAATTACATCTGATTTCTCAGAAACCATGCAACCAAGAAGACAGTGGGATAAAATATTAAAAGTATTCAGGGAAGAAAGAGACATACCAGCCAAGAATTCTGTGCATTGTGAAATTATCCTTTAAAAGGAAAGAGAAATAAAGACGTTCTCAGAAAACAAAAATTGAACAAATGAGTTCCCAGTAGATTGTCCTACAAAAAATGTTATGAAAAGTTTTTCAGAGAAATAGACAATTATATAAGTCGAAAACTCAGATCTACATAAAAAGTCATATCGCATTTTAAAATAAATAAGTGAAAACAGAATGAGAACATTTCTGATTGACTTACAGGTAACTTTTTGTCAAAATAATAGCAATGTATTCAGTTTCTATGTTTATATATACATATATGTACACACATATGCTTATATGTTAGTAAAATGAATGATATCTATGGTATGAAGGATGAGAAAGAAGAATTAAAAATATTTGTAATACGCTATATGTAGTATAATGTCATTTGAAACCATACGTGATAGTTGTAAATGCATATTAAAAGCCCTAGGGTAACCATCACCAAAATTAAAAATTAAAAGAAATTATATACTAAGAAAAGAGGAGAGAGTGAAATAATATGAAAATGTAATTAAAGCTGGGTTTAGTGGTACACACCTGTAATCCCTGTTACTTGGCAGGGTGAAGCAGGAGGGTCACAGTTCCAGGACAGTCTGGGCCAGCTAGCAAGTTCTAGCAAAGAAAAACAAACAAAAAACCCCCCAAAACAGCTGGTTCTGTAGTTCAAAGGCAGAGTGCCCCGGGTTTGAGCTCCAGTAACACACACACACACACACACACACACACACACACACACACGGAGTTTAATTAAAACTATATAAGGCAGGAGAAAAAGTGGAAGACAAAATGAAACTAAGGAAAAGGGAAACAACAAAGAGTAACAAATACGATAAATTTTAATTCAACAATATCAATAAATTTAAACGAAAATGGCTTATATATATCAAGTAACAGATTCAGATAGCTAGGATAGATCAAAAAACAAGACTTACCTTTATTTGCACAAGTAATTCAATTTAAACACACTGACACACGTAGATGAAACATAAATGGATAAAGATAGCTCACACCAGCACTAATGTGACTTAAATGAAAATAGCTGTACTAATTTCAAACAGAACAGACTTCAAAGTAAAGGTTACAAGTGGTCAAAATGAAGCATCGCATCACAATACAAAGGTCAAGTCTCCAAACAGATGGCACAGATCTCAACGTGTGTACACTCCGTTTTGCTGTGCGCCTAAACTACACAAAAATCTTTGACTATATTTCCTGCAGTTGGACAGCATCAGCCCTTCGTAAGTGCTTACTAAGCACACACTTACAGCTTAGCACCTTTCTAAAATGATGTGGGGCTGGGGATTTAGCTTAGTGGTTAGAGTGCTTTCCTTGCAAGTGCAAGGCCCTCAGTTCGATCCCCAGCACACACACACACACACGCACACACATACACACACACACAAAAGGAAACAAATAAAACGAAATAAAATAAAATGATGTGTACAGAGCAATGAAGCATTCAATAAAATTTTGGCCCTCATTGTGCTTACATTCTAGTGAAGAACAGTAGGAAGTAATCACTCAAGCAGCTATTTAATTTGACAGAATGCGATAGCTGATATACAGAAGTAAACTTCTGTAAGCAAAGCAAAGAAATTGGAAAGAGCAAGTTCCAGTTGAAGTGTGCAGCACATAATTTCTGATAATCTGACATGGGTCTGATAAATTAAAGGGAAAACCACAAATATGTCTTTCAGACAAAAGGAATGTTAGGTGCAAAGTCAGAGAGCTGTCTGGTGAATTACAAGAGCAGAAAAGTGTCAATTTTATTGGGAAAAGGAAGTAAAGAAAGTGATACTGGAGGAAGGTCTATCATTTTTAGGGCCTTACTGATCATTTTTAAAGACTTAGCTTTTATTTTCATCGAGATGAAGAGCCTTGGGGGAATTTGAATAAAGACAAGACAATGTTTCCCTGGGCTTTGCTTCTTGTGCCAGAATGGACGTTTAAGGATCAAAATTAGAAGTGCAGGGTCATTTACCAAGCTATTGGAAGAATCTTGGAAAGAGAACATGGTGACTTTTGGCACTATATTAGTCATAGTGGTGATACTGATATAGGAGAAATGCAACTCCCGACCTGTTAGATGTCAAATGTGCTGAGTTTGCGGCCCCACAACTTGGAGGAATACAGTAGTGAACCAAAGGAAGAAGTTAGGAGAGTTTTATTGGAACTAAGAAGATGAGTAGATCCCAAGTGGGGGTGAGTCGAGGCCCTATGTCAGGGGTAATTTATACAGCAAAGTCACAGCATGGGTACAGTGTGGGTCAAACTACAATCAACCCATAGACTACAAGGATAGCTGCTCGGCTAATGTTGATCCAATAGGGAAGCTAGTCACGTAGCAGAGTACATGGAAAGAACAAATGCATTTTGGGGAAGGGATGGTCCAGGTGCTCTGATCACTCACCCAGGCAATCGATGTCTATCTGACCTACTGGACCAGGTGGTGCTAATCACAATATAATCTCAAGTTGTTGTTTATCCCTTGGGGAGGCATGCAGGGCTGGCTGTTGTGTCTCCATCTTGAGGCCTGGCCTGCTTCAGATGCACCTCCAGCCACAATTCTGATACCTTTATTTTTTGTTCTGACTTCTTTGAGGGCCTAATCTGTATATTAATTTCTATCTAACTTACCCGCCTCTAATAGTACAAAGTACAGTAATACTTCAGTTCACAAACACTTCTGTTTGTAAACAGTTTGGTTCAAAAACAAAAGCACCTGACAAAATTTTACTTCCATTCACAAATTCCCCATTCGATGACAGACATGACCACGGCCTTCCCTCAAACACAAATGCAGCCCTCTTCCTCAACGTCCTAAAACAAGCTGAGTTTGTAAATTGACGTACCACTGCAGTTGGAATCCAGATGTTTTTTGTAGGTAAGGCTGGCGTTTCACAGGAAGAAGAAAAATGAAGGATGGCTGAAGAATTGTTGAGTAGTCAGCTGTGGAATGCACATCATTTCCAGAAATAGAAACACATAAGGGGAGTGGGATTCTCCGGGGGACTCAGTTCAGTTTCACATGTTAACTTTGTAAAGCCTAGCAGGTATCCAAGTAGTTATGTTCAGGAGGTGTATGATACATGAAAGTCTTTTTTTTTTTTTTTTTCTGCCGGGGTGCTGGGGATCAAACTCAGGGCCTCGCACGCGCTAACACTAAGAGAAATTTTAGAAAGAGTTCTTGTCTCAAGATGCTACTCTCAATGAAATCACTTAACGTATCAGAATACATTAAAAACAAAAGGATAGAAGAGGTCGTGGGGTGAACCCTGAATCACACAAACATTTAGCAATTTGGACATTAAGAAATTACTAAACATAACTGGACTGGACAAAA
>PVJO010008741.1:0-73507 GCA_004026905.1 Hystrix cristata | reverse complement strand
CCCCTCCTCCTGTGCTGGGGATCGAACTCAGGGCCTTGAACTTGCTAAGCAAGCACTCTAACCACTGAGCTAAATCCCCAACCCCCACTTTTCTTCTTGACCTTTAATTTCACCGAGCTTTACTCCCAGCCTCAGCCAGAAGTCCACTGCTGGAACTGTTGTACAAAAGAAGATATCCAGGCTGAACCCAGAAAAGGCCAGGAGTAGTTCTCATAGGCCTGCTGCTTCCCACCACATTTCCACATGTATTCACCTCTGTCCTCATAACCACTCTGGGGCACAATTTATCACTGTCTCTGTTCTACAAGTCTCCAGGATACACAATCCAAAGTCACTCCACAGTTGGGTTCTAGAACCCCATCCCACTCCACAGCTCCACCAGTATAATGGTTTGAAGTATCAGTTCAGCAAGCAAACATGGGATAATAGAACACATTCCTCCTCCTTTTCTTCCTTCTCCACCTTTATGTCTTTGTTAAACATTTTGACTAGAAGATGTCAAAAGATGACAACAAATTCTTTGGCTAAATGATCATGATATATAAGTGGTGACTTGCTTAAAATACAAGGTCAGAGTTGGTTTTCATAGCAAACACAAGAGGCCTGTGATATAAGGGAGCCCAAACCCAGTGTGGCAGGTGAGGTGCTGGCGTTAGCAGTGGAGACACCAGCCAGGCCCCTCAGGGCCATGTTCATGAAGTTCTCTTAGCTAGCTTACCCCTTAGGAGAGCAAAAGAGGAAAATACCACATTTCCTTTTTTTTCGCTCCATAAAAAATAATGGGGGTGGGGAGTGGAATCTATGGTCACTGCCATAAAGTCTGGGCCAGACCTAGCATCTGGTGGCCCCGCAAGTCTGCATTCACTGCACTGCCTACATGGCTGGCCTGGCACGTGGGCTTGGCGGGTGCTGCAGCAGGGGCTGACAACTCTATAGAAAGTGCGCCAGAAAAGCCAGACATAGGAATCAGCTACTTCCTTTTTTAAATAGTAGAACACAGACATTGGTGTAAGCTGATGGCTGATCTTGCCTTTGATTGCATGATCGAGATTCTGCTTATCAATTTTTCAGGAAGCCATCTAATTATACAAATTAAAATTCAAAGGAAAGCAAAAAGAATGATTATGCCTCACTGTGGGTAGGGGAGGAGGGTGTGTAACTCGTCTTGCCTCAGATCCCAGTGCTGTCATTTTTCATTGCCACAGTACTTCACAAATATTAACTAATTAATTCTCTCGCCCTTTGGATGAGGCAGCTAATGTGGAGTGCTGTTTTCCCATCGTTGATGAGGGACTAGACTGTGATTTGAACATCAGCACGCCAGCCTGAGCAAAGAAAGAGGCAGTCAGCCCTGAACTCCCCGGCTGAGTATGTTCAGGCAGGTGCACAGCTTGCATCCATGTCCTGGCCCCTTCCATCTCACCTCTGGTTTGCTGGAATTAGGAATTCCTCTCTTGCGTGGTTGTCTTTCCCAGCAACCAGAACTCTACAAATGTGTCCCTGTGATCACCCCAGTCAATTCAGGACAACCTTCATCTCCACACTCTGATCTCATGTTCATTCCAGGTTTTTCAGTACTGGGGATTGAACACAGGCCCTTTTTTGAGACAAGGTCTTGCTAAGTTGCCAGGCTGGGCTTAAATTTTCAGTCTTCCTGCCTCAGCCTCTTAGATTACTGCAATTACAGGAATGATCCACCTTACCTGATTTCATTCCAAGTTTTAGGGAACTTCCTAGTATTGGAAAGAGTTTGGGATTCCTTGGACATTTGCATTAATTATTAATGTAGTTAGAAATTGTATTTTTTTCCTAGCTCTTTTTTTTGAAAATCACGTAATTATTGCCATAAATCTTTAGGATGCTTTTTCAGCCTCATTGCTGGGAAATTAGCCATTAACTACCAGGAACTCGCCTACCTTTTAATAGCCAGACCTGCAGCCTGACCCTTGATAAAGTAGCTCCTAGCATTTTGCATAATTGATGACTATACATCAGAATCCTCACTTTTAACCCTTGAGTGTCACTTTTGTCCCCTCTTTTCTCTTTGTAGTTGCCTTAAAACTAAGGACAATTTTTGTGTGGGTGCTTCGTGGGTTTTATAGTTGGTCTTTGAATAACAATGTTTTGGTTGTATTTTGGAATAAAATATAGGCAACAAGAGAATGGCTCCCCAAACACTGTAACTCTTAGTTGGTGGAGAGAATGGACCAAATGCTAGGACATTGGATTGCTGGTTCCTGATCTGGGGCCTCAAGTATACATTGAAGGACAGCACATGTGGATCAGACTGTCCCTCATCCCTTGGTCCTGACCGCTTCTAAACAGGCTGAGCAGCAGCTCCCCATTCCTCAGTGCGGATGGGAGCCCCCTCTCCTGTTTACGCATCTGGTCAAGAAACATCGTGGGGATGCTTGGACAAGCTCATCATCAGCCTTTCCTCAAAGCTCGGGCCCAAATGCCAAGGCTAATGGGCTGGGCACTGCCCCTCCAAGTGCCATCAGGAGTCCCCGTGCTACATGAGAGGAAGGTTTAGGAAGACAGCACAGGCAGACTTTGCTCTGTCTTCCATCCCCCATTCTCATTCAGTGGGGTAAGGAGTTTATGTTGTGCTGAGCTGTGCTTTGCTTCCTGGCCCCCACCAACCCCTCACAGAATGCAGTTTTGTCAACCACCTGCCAGAAGGCCTCTCATATGACATGTCTACATCTCAGCGCGATTGTGTCTGGGACCTGCTGCCCAGTGTTGCAGAAGTGTTTATGAGCCTGCACTGCTGTACCCACCTTCCCTCCTCACTATCACGCAGCAGCTCTTTGGGTCTCAGAAATAAAGGACAGGTCCAGCTAGCTGTCATTTGGTACAATTGAGGTTGGTCAGTAATTGGTGTTCATAGCCCTGAAGTTTAAAGCAAAAGATCCATATACCGTTGTTTGCTGCCTCCAGGAATAAACTGCTAAATGTCTTGTGTGCTCCCTTGCTTGTTGTTACAAGATAGAAAGGAGGAGGTTGCTTCAGTGGATTTGGAGAAACCTCTTTATGGAAGAGAGCAGGCACCACATGGCCATTTGACAGGTCCCTTGTAGAAAGTGGCAGTTGAGTCCTGAGTGGCCTGTTGGTCTCCAGAGAGTAAGGATTCTTTTCTCCTTGTTTCAGGGTTCATAGTGGCGTAATGCACGCAGACTCCTGCGAGTTCCCCTAAGTTCTTAGAGGACTGCTTTGCCTTTTGAATCAGAGAGTTGCAAAGTTCGATAAAGAATGGCCCTTGTGGATAAGCACAAAGTCAAGCGACAGCGATTGGACAGAATTTGTGAAGGTAAGAGCCAGCGTGGTTGGCGGTTTTTAATGAAAGACTCGTAGCCCCTCGCTCAGATCCGCAAAGATCTGCTCAACTGAGTTGACTATGCCAGACCCCGGCACCAAGGCCCCAGCATCTCCAAGCCAGAGCCCCTCCCTCCGTTCTAGTTCCTCTCACCGTCCAGCACCTTCTGCACTTCATCCTTGGCTGTGTGGGCAGTGGGTCTGGCCTTCACAGAGGACAGTCCTGCCTTCCCGGGTGGAAGCAGGGTTGGGGCCAGTAGGAAAAGTGGGAAAGTTAGTAACTTGTCCATTTCTTCCATATACCTAAGATTGTTTTGCATATGAAAGATGTGTATTAGGACCAGCTTTTTTACTTCCTGAAGTTTCTGGACTTTATCTGTTTTAAATTAAGATACTTACAGCAGTGAATTCCGAGATATTCCTGAAGAGCCCAGCATTGCCCCTCATGATGTGTTCAAGTCCTCAGTACCTTTGAAAATGTCTGGAAGTGTTTTATTCATGAAAGGAAAAATAAACATAGTTAAAATCTAATGGAAACCTGGGGACACAATTCTGAAATGTTGATTAAGCACCATCCTCTCCTGATTAGTGATGGCAAGAAACCCGGAGCCTGTGGCTAGGGACTGAGTGGCCCCTCCCAGACCAGGATCAGTGTTATGGGCTAGCCTTGGCTCAGGGTGATCACCAGTAATTGTGCTATGCTTGACTGGGGGTGGTAACTAGTGCCTTCCCTCCAGGGCTCTTGGAGAGGGGACTGAAGCAGGCTCAGCAGCCCTCCTCACCCTCTATACACCCGCCAGAGCTGGCCTCTAGCTCATGGGCAGGAATATGCACCCAACAGCCTTTCCCTGCAGCCACCCATATGGAATTGTTTGTCTTTTAAATAGATGTGGCTCAAGCCACATGGGGTGGAGCATCAAAGACATTCTGCTGTGTGACTGCATACCCCTTGAGTGTGTACTAGAAATAAGTGCCCCCCTTCCATGGGATTCTGTTTTAATGTAAATAACTTGCCATTTAAGTTTTTTTAAAAAAATGAACACTCACACTTTTCAAAAACATTTAAAAACCTTTGGAAAGGTTGATAGACTAGTACAGTAGATAACATATGATTTCTTTTTATCAAGGTACAATTATGCATATGTATGTGTGAGCACTAGAGATGAATGGATGGATTTTTTTCCCCAGAGCCATCTGAAAAATTTTGTATATAGAGTGGTTTACTCTTGGTATCTGTGGCATGTGTCTCCTTTTAGAACATTTCTCTACATAACTATCACAGCATAATTGTTGTTAAGAATCTAACTTCATTATAGTACTGTCTGATAAACAGCATGTTCACATTTCTCTCACGTGTCTGTTTGTAGCTATTTTGGTTTGTTACATCCATTTGCTTATGTAAGAAACGTTTAAGAATCTCATGTTGGGTTCTGTCTAAAGATCGTCTAAAATAATCCCATGGCCCTTTAGATTTCCAGAAACATTGGTATAATTGAAGATTTGAAGCCAATTGCTTTGTAGAATATTCTACCATCTGGCTTCGGGAGAGGGTTTTAAAATTGACTTTTGACTTCAAGTGGATTCCTGTCTTTCCAAAAGCTTTAGTGGATCAGCTTTGCAAGGTTAGTATCAGGAAAGCATGGAGCAGATTCTAGCCTTCTGCCCAGATACTCACTCAAGATAACCATATCTGAGTCAAAAATGGGGTGAGGAGCCAGAGCCTTTCCTCTCTCTACTGCCATAGCTGGATAAACCAGACTGAGGCAAAGATACAGTCTGTGCTTTCCAATCCTCTGTCTCAAGCATTGTTCACCAACCTGCCCACCTAATTCTGCAAGTTTACCATGATCTCTATCTTTGTGTGCTACTGTTCAGAAATGGTAGCATTCGTATTTTTCTATCTTGATGACCACCATCAATGAGCCCATGTTAAATTACTCATGTATAGCTTTCAATCCACAAATTTGCTCCTCTTGCTTATAAGCTAATAAGTACCTTGTGGCACCTGCCCCAGTCGGGACCCAGAGGCAGTGTCCGTTTCCCAGGTGCTGGCTGGCAGTTGGCTACCATACTTGTCTGGCAGAATCTAACCCAGTACCTAGGCCTTCTTGATGCTCAATTTGGCCTTTTTCATACCAGCTCCATGAATTTGGCTATTCATTCTGCCTGAAGGCTTTGCATGCCCACAGTGTGTGTGCACGTGTGCACACGCGTGCGCGCGCGCACACACACACACACTCTCTTTGGATTCTCACTAGCCTCTGTTCTATCAGCTGAGCCACTTGTAGAATGTTAACATGGAGATCCAGAGACCTTGGCCAACTCTTCTACCCTTCTCCATAGCTTGTACCCCAACCTAACAATACCTCTGTGTTCCTTAGGGTTATTTTGATTTTGTTTTTTAGGGATTAAAAGCACAAAGCCATCCTTAGGGTACTCTGTTACCCTTGAAAGAGCATCATATTTCTGCTATTGGTGTCTGGGAATACTAACGTCTAACCACCTCCACCACTACCTGCCCTTCCCACTTTGTGCTGAGCTAGTCTGCCAAAATCTAAGCACCATTATTGCACACATACTCCCAGAATCCTTCCCTGCCTTAGAAGGCTTTTCCAGCCACTTCCTCAGTGAAACATTCAGTCCCAGCTCTTTGTGGCACTGCTGGCTGTTCCCTTCCATGGCTTCAGAGTCTAAGCAAGGAAGGGTGGCCTGGAGCTCATCACTCTTTATGCTCAGAATCTGTCCTCCGAGGGGACTCTGCTCTGAGATGAGGGTGCAGCCAAAGTCTTTGGCAGTCTATCCAAATCTGTTTAAATAATGAATAATCTTTTAAGCTGACTTAAAAGCCACATTTTAATTTTTTTTAAACAATTCTCCTGTTTTGGTACTCATAATTCATTCTCTGCTTTTTCTTGATGCCTACTATCAAACAATCCTCGTGTGCTATTGTGGAAGAGTAATTATAGAACAGCCTTTGATAACATAGGCTGGTCAGGACCAGACTACAAGCTTCTCCTTTTGATGTATAATGTAGGTGCTGGCTTTCCTGTCTTTTTAGTTTGCTGACATAATTGACACATTGCCTTTGTGAATTGCACCAGCCAGAAAGTTTGAATACCTTATTGCACCATGCTGAAGCTAACTTGGTATGCCCCAAATATTTGCCACCACTCAGCTTTGCAGAAGTAACCCAGAGAAGCATTTTGTGCAGTCCTGGGCTGGTAGATCTTAATTCACCACAGTGGCTTTGCTGATGGTTTTTTGTTATGTCATCTTAGTGTGGTTTATAGTCAGATCAATCACTAAATACCGTCCTTTCCTATGGCTGTTGAAAATTCAGTTTGAAGAAAAGTTAGCTGTTTCATATTGTTCAAATGTTTTAGAAATGCGGAAGAAGGGTTCCGAGAATGATACCAGCTGATCTATGACTTTCCCATGTAACTCATTCATAAAGAGTCATGATAAACACTGCTTACTTCTGGGCTGCCCTCACGAGCAGAATAAAAGGGAAGAAGGATAATTTTTTATGTCTACTTTGCCTCCAACAAGAATGAGAAGTCACAGAAAAAATGCTACAGGGACAAGACAGAAGAAAACCCTCATGGGACGTGGTCTTCTACTCTGACTGGAGCCAGTTTGCCACTGTGGAAGTGTATGTCATGAAAATGTTGGCCAAGATCATGCCTGGTCTATAGGAGCACATCTGAGACCCAGCCGGGTCACTAAGGGATCTGGAGTTTCGAAGGTGTGCGGGGTTGGCTGAGCACGCACTCACTGCAGGGATGAGGCCAGTTTGTCTTTCCTCCCTTCCTGCCTGCCACATGCCCACCAGAACCCACAGAGCAAGATAATAGTCTTTTTTTTCCCCAGAATCAGTTTGGGTTTTTTTCTGTTTTTGGGACACACAGTCTCACCGTAGTTCAGGCTAGCCTTGAACTCACTGCGTAACCCAGGCTGGCCTCATATTTGCATATTTCTCTCCCTCTCTTTTTTTTTAAAGCATTGCACAATTGCTACTTGTTTGGTTTTGTAGAGCAGTTTGTAGAGAAACAATGTTGAGGCCTGCTGGCTATAGGTACTCTACTCCAACATCATTTCTAATAAATATCTTTTAAAACCCCCAAAAAGTAGATTTTAAAAATGGGATTCATAATGTTGCTATACATTTTAATTATATGTTGGGATCAGGCAATTATGCACACTTCCAGCAATTAAGTGATTAGCTATAATTACATTAGCTGTGTAAATATCCAATAGTCAACTAGACATGGCTAAAAACTCCATGATATAAATGAATATACTAAAACAACGTTCTGCTAGTATAAAGGTAGGAAAATGGTCATAAACAGAAATGCAATTATTTGCAAAGGATAAAAATTTCCTATTTTGCCATATCTGGTCATGGTTTTCAGATGAATTTGGAGCCGTGACCCTCCCCTCAACTGGGGCTTACCCACAGTCACCCAGGGATTGGGTTCCTACCATTGCCCTTGCCCAGTCAAGCCCTTACTTTCTATACCTGAGAACTAGGTTTTGCATTTGATTAGTTCTCTAATGTTAATTGTGTGTCAAATGTAAGCAGAAGCTTCTCTTGGTACTTGTTGCTTTGTTCTCGGGCAATTTCTTTAGTGTTAGGTGCCACGGCTGCCTGGGTTTTGCTTTGGGCCTCAGGTGTGGTGCAGCTGGAGTCCACCTGGGGCTGGGAGTGTATCACTTTCTTCCGGTTTGGTCTTGTGGCTGCTGCTTTTGGCCCTTACTCTCTACAATGGTGAATCACCCTGTCACCAACTTGTTGTCAGTACCTTCTTCCCATCTCTGTGCTCAGACCTCTGTCAGGTGCCCTAAAGCCACTTTCCTTATCTTCCCTGCCTCTTTCCTGCCATATTTGTTTTTGCTATCAGCACCCTGAAGACAGTATCTGTTTTTCTCATAGGGACCAGAGCCTCAGGTAAAGGTTCCTTGGCTGTTGCAGGTCTGGGACTGCCACAGCCGTGCGTGCATACAGTGTCTCACACAGATGCAGAGAATGTTTCCAGGCTTAGGTGTGTCCTGAACCCAACTAACTAGTATTTGGGGTGAACCAGAAACCCAGGATGCATATAGCTTATGTATCCTTTCTTAGAACATAAAACTCACAGAGAAGTCCTTTCCCATCCTGATGGTCCCTGTCAGACAAAAAAATGCTTATTGGGGCCTGCTTCTTGGTGCAGGAGCCCTTATCTCTATTCTTGCTTTTTCTCCCTGTTCAGGAACTGTCTAGATCCTTTTGGAACTCTCTGGGTCTCTGTAGCTCTCTGTACTTGGGCATTTGTGTCTCTAGTTGCGCAGAGAATTCCAGAATGAGTTTGGCTCAGATATCACTTGTGACCCTGAGTTGACCATTTCACAGTCAGCTTTTTCTTGGATTTATTTTGTCTGCAGGAGATTTTCATTGTCTTTCCTTTTTTTTTGGGTACTGGGGATCGAACTCAGGGCCTCATGCTTGGAAGGCAAGCACTCTAACCACTGAGCTAAATCCCCGGCCCTTCATTGTCTTTCTTACTTTTTGGAACATTGTTTTTTACTTTAGACAATCATTTTATTTTTACTGTACATAATTTTCTATAGAGACAGGCCTTGCTGGATTAAAAAGTTAAGTCCATGAAACGATTTCCTCTTTCAGAAACTGGTCCCATCTCGCCTTTTTTAGTCACCATGCGAATTTTCAGGAAAGCAGCCCCTTCTGAAAGACTGCAAATTGTTTTTTGAAAAAGAGTGCCAGAGTGTTTGGAGAAGTGTGAGTCCAGGTCCAGGTGTTTCTGCCTAACAGAGGAAAACATCTGTCATAATATTTGGCAGATTGCAGAGCCGAGGCTGCGTGAGCTTGGGTGGCTTCCAAGCGGAACGGGCTAGAAGTTGACGGGAATGGAATCTGGGCCTCCTGGTTCTGCAGCCAAGATAGAGCTACCCTAGGTAGCTTTGCTGGTTCTTAGGAGCTCTGGGGTTAACAGACTTTGATGTAGGCCTGCTTGGATTTGAGCACCACGTGGCAGTAAGCGGGTGAGTCACCAGGAGCCACCCGCTGCAGAAAGACACAGCACAGGGTTTATTCTCAGGCAGCTCTGCATTAGTTGATCCTGCTCTCTCTGAAGGGACCTGTCTGCACCACAAGCTGGGTCACTTAGTGCTAACACAAGAAAGGGAAGGGAAAGGCAAGGCAAAGCATGAGCAAGTGACTTAATACTGTGCTGGGCAGTGGCCATCTGCTGGTTAGAAGCTGAGGGTCCTGGCTTTGACATCTGAGTTCATTTCAGATACTCAAGAGAGAGAGCTAATATTTTTTTGGTTTGCTAGTCTTACAGAAACTGTCAGTATTACCTTGTCCCACCTGAAAAGAGCAGAGTTCCCCAGGTTTGGGAGTTCTTTGTCCAGCCTTTCTTTGCCCAGTGCTGTCACATCCAGGCCCCGTGACCTTGTGCAGGGTGCCCTACATCCCCCAGCATCTGTGATGTGACGTCGTCACACCCACCCATGGAGCTGTTTCTGGGTTGAGTTAGACCAGCAGTTGGCTAAAATACTTTGTGCTGGGCTGGGAACAGAGCAGACATTCCACAAATGCTAACGATGGTGGTCACTTCGTTTTGCAGCCTTTGCTGAAGGGTAAGTGTGTGTCCTGGCTGTGGCTGCTCATCCTGCCGGCCAGCTGTGTTGCCTGCCTGCTGTGGGAGACAGGGTAGGAGCCCCAGTGCGGTAGAACCACCCCCCCCACCCCAGAATGGCTACAGGACCCTTTTCCTAAGAAACCCGAGAATGAGAGAGAGAGGCAGGCATGAGCTGCCCACCCAGAGGAAGTTACCTGGGTAGTGTTTTGTCTTAGGCTGAGGCTTCCTCATATCATGCTGGGGACACAGCATGGCGGGGAGGAGGCCTGCCCACATCCCCCCACAGCAGTTCCAGGTTTCGTAATGTTTTCCTGATTATTTTTGTTTTGTTTTAATTTGTCCTGTTCTTAGTACTGGGGATTGAACCCAGAAAGCACTGAGCTACATCGCCAGCCGTTTTTGTTTTTATTTTGAGACAAGGTCTCGCCAAATTTGTGGATTGCCTCAAACTTGAGATCCTCTTGCCTCAGCCTGCTGAGTGTTAGAATTGTAGGTATGGGCCACCACACCCTGCTTCCCTGTCTTTTTTGGTGTATCCTTTCAGTAAACCCGTCCTGGAGCCATGGAAATACTGGTTTGCATGTAACCAGCTCATACCCTCCATCTTCCTCTCCCATAATTGTGAATATACCAGGGGAGGAATTACAGAAATTGGCAATAAAGGGCATAATTTAAACGTGGAAATGCAGCGTTTTTCAGCATAGCCTGTTTTTGACCCACTTTTGTTTACCTTTTTAGTGCCTCCTAGGATATAGGAGGAATTTTCCCAGATAATTTGTGGCTTTGTTGGCATTTGGGATCAGGATAAAGGGCCATCCATGGTGTTGGAGTGGTGGCTGTGTGCTTTGGAGTCACCTGGGCTGTGTCTCTGGGTAGTGCTCACACCAGCCCCTCAAGCTAGTTGGTCCTAGTCCAGCAGTGACCATGGCAATTCTGGCTTTTGGAATTGCCTGTTCATTCCTTGGGGAATAGGGATGGTTAATATCTATTGTTCAGGACACACAGGGTGGGTGGGGTGAGATGAGCCAGGCTTTACTGTGCACGTACAGGTTCTGGAAATGGAATTGTATTCACTTTCCCACCTCACAGTAAATCATCAGTGTTTCTTACATTATAAACTGGAAATTTTTTTCTTTTTTAAATGACTAATATTTTTGTTGGAAGATTCCAGTTGAATCTTAAATTCAGAAAGATGTGGGTGAAGGCATGATATTCTTAGGTTTAATGGCTGCAAATATGCATATGATCTCATTTAAAAATATTTAAATGTAGTCTGCCTCTGTGATCAGCCCCTTTTATTTTCCACCAGAATGAATGGGGCTTCCCTTCCACACGTCTTTGGAAGAAGATGACCTGGGGTGCAGCAGCTTCCTGGTTTTGTATCACCATGCCAGGGCTTTTCCTTTTCCCTTGACTTCTGTTGTTGTCTAAAATGGTAAATGGTAGTTTACACATTCGCTCCACCCTCCCCCCAGCAGTATGAAAGCACCAGTACTTTATCGTAAGGTAAGGAATCTGTGTGGATTTGAGTCATGTTAACGCATTGGATCCGGAACCAGTTCCAGTGCTGGCAGAGCATCAGCTGCAGAACTGGTACACTTCTCAGGGTACCTCGTACTCTAGAATCACACAGCAGACTTTTCCTCCTGCCACGTTTGGTTTGTTCTTAGCTGTGCGCAGTGGATTAATGCTCCATCAGGGAGGATTAAGACTGGACTGACATCGAAGCAGTCTCGTTTTGCTGTCGGCCATATTCAAGCAATCCTGCTGGGGGTGGGCAGGAGGGAGGGGAGGCAGTGCTTGTCCGAAAGCACCCTGGTGAGGGAGGAGGAGGCAGATCAGCTGGAGGTACAGTGTGGGATAATTCCCAGCTGCAGATTGGGAGGCCTGGATGGAGCAGGCAGCCAGCTTCATCAGTCTAATGAGATGTCACATGGAACAAAAGCTTTAGGGGTTTTATTTAGCTCTTAATCCACATGCTGAGAGAGCTGAGGTCCATGTGAGCACAGCAGCCCGGCAGGGGGACCGAAAGGACAGCCTCCTTTCTGGGATGGAGCTGCATAGGACAGACCTCCAAGCTACCATTGCAGGAGTGAGGCAAAGTTACCGTGAGTCGGCTGTTTAGCCTACTAGGGTTTCAGAGGATTAATAATTTAGGCCGCACTTTGAAACAGAAACCCCCAGTTGGTTGTTCCCTCCGTCTCAGAAGAGTTCACGTACAGCTAGGTCTGGTTTTGATGTATGTAATTGAAGATTTATGAAGAAAGCCTTCTTCCCCTGCCTCGCCTACAGTCATTTGTTCTGCCGATGCCGGTTCCCAGCAGGCATATCAATATTGGCCGTTCTCAGAGCTGGGATGCTGCTGGCTGCTACGAGGGCCCTTGGGAGAATGCTGAGGCCCCGCCGCCCCGGGGGAGAAGAAGCTCTCTGACGTATGGCTCAGGTGAGGGGACCTGGTGTGAGCTGCCAAACCACCGAGCACAGGACGCCGCCCTGCCTGGGGCCCCCGAGCCCTACCTGTACCGGGAGGCCTTTTATAACACACTGGCCACAAGGAAGGGCTCTGCTCCCAGCTTCACCTTCTACAACAGCAGACAAGCAGTGATGTCTGGTCGCAGCACCCTGCTGCCACAGGATTACTACAGCGACCCATCCAGAGGCACTAGGACACCCAAGGAGCCTCCCTACTATCAGGACCCAAGAGTTGGCCTGCAGGTGCCCGGCTATGGAGTGGTTGGCAGCAGAGTGCCGTGGGAGCACACACAAGGCCAGCTACCTGCCCTGCAGGACGCCAGCCACCTGTACCAGGATCCTGGGGGTAAAATGATCCCTCAGGGGCAGAGGACACAGGGTAGGGCCCCATCTCCCGGGCGTTACAGAAGGGAACTGCCCGACACCAGGTTTGGGGCAGAGACACCTGCCTACCTACCTAGTCAGGTATACAACGATGTTGGCGAAAGACCTGTGGATTCTAACCCTGCCAGACATGTGTCCCCAACGTGCCTGGTCGTGGACCCTGGCTCAGCTACTCCATCCGAGAACAACACAGGAGTGGTCCCAGGGTCCCTGAATCGAGGCTATGGACCTGCCCAGGAAAGCGTCCATTCTAAGATGGCTTATGAGAATTATGAGGCTGACCTCCCCACGTTCCAGGGACCTGGTGGCAAGAGGAATGTGCTCCCTGAGTTCCTGGCCCTGCTGCGGGCAGAAGGTGTTGCAGAGGCCACCCTGGCGGCCCTCCTGCATCAAGGTTTCGACTCCCCAGCTTCCTTGGCCACTCTGGAGGATATAGACATCAAGTCTGTTGTGCCCAACCTTGGCCAGGCCCGCGTCCTGAGCCGCCTGGTCAGCAGCTGCAGGACGGAGATGCAGCTTCGGAGGCAGAATCAGGCAGGCCCCCTCCCCCGTACACGGTCCAGCAGCTTCAGCCACCGGAGCGACCTGCTGCCCAGTGACTTGGCTTCCCTGGGTGCCACAGCACTGCAGCCCCAGCCTGCGGCGTCCCTGCAGATGACCTCCCCGCGAACTGGAGACCTGGCTCGCCGCCCCTCTAGTGCACCCTCCCAGCACCTCCTGGAGACAGCAGCCACCTACTCTGCCCCTGGGGTGGGCCCTCAAACCCCCCACCTCCCTTCCAACTCTGGGTATAGCTCTCCCACGCCTTGTGCCCTCACAGCACGGCTGGGCCCTTCCTACCCTCAACAGGCTGGGGTGCCCTTGACGAATCCAGGCCCCTCAGCCCCCCTTCACCCAGGCCCCAGAACAGCCTACTCCACCTCCTACACGGTGCCCATGGAACTGCTGAAGCGGGAGCGCAGTGTGGTTGCCTCTCCACTGCCCAGCCCCCATGGCAGCCCCCAGCTCCTGCGGAAACCTGGAGTCCCTGTGGAACCATCTACCCTGCCACCGGTCAGCCAAAGCCTCCACACACCACACTCACCGTACCAGAAGGTGGCCCGGCGGACAGGGGCGCCCATCATCGTGTCCACCATGCTTGCACCAGAGCCAAGTAACACATCCTACCCACCTACCCTAGCTGGGGATCTTGGGGAGGGTGTGACTGGGTGCGGTCGTGGAGGTGTGAGCTTGGGGTGTTAAGTCCCCACTGGCCAGTTTAGGAAGCAGAGAGGCAGACAGACACATATATATGCATGTACATGTGCCATATGCACACACCCTGCCAAACTAGAAGGCTACAGTCCTGTAGCGAGCACCCAGGCTGACCAAAGGACATGCGTTGTCTTGGGTTTAACAGATCTGTGTATCAGGCAGACCCAAGTTTGTGGATTCCCCTTTACAGTGCCAAGATGCAGCCCTTTCTGGAGAGATTCAAGTCCTCCAGAACAGACCTTCGGCACCTGAAGGGTAATGATTTGTCAGGTCACTTTGGGTAGCTTTGGCAAAGGCAGGAGTGTCTGATCAACCCACCTCCCCTAAATTGTGCATGACTCATTTGCTGTTCGAAGTACCTGACTGTGCCGAAGCATACCTCTGCAGGGCTGTGTGCGGTATATCAAAGGCAGAGATTAACCACTGTGGAGATAAAAATGTGTGTGCTGCCACACTTGTGGGTTAAACAAAGCAAGATGTTGAAATCCCTCGGAACTCCGTTTCAAAAACAGATTTAGTCTCAGTTTGGAAAATATAGTTGGGAATTTTGCTTATTTGTAGGGAAGGATGTATTTCCAAGTTGAGGAAGGGATAGATAGATGCTAGGTGGTTTTCTGCAAAGCATGCGCCAAAATGTGGGTGATTGCATGTGTTTCCTTGGACATTGTGATTAAACTTCTGGGTTGGCATCCTCTGAACAATTAGAATTTTTATTGTATAATTTAAAATGTACGTCAGTTTTTTTCCTTTACCTCCCTGACGTAGTTTATAAAAGTGAATCCTCTTTATATAATTTTTTTCTGAGTAAGCTGTTTTATGGGGGGGTATAATGATGACAAATAAGATCTATCTTTTTGACAGTGCCCCTGAAACAGCTATGATGGGTGTGGGGAGCCAGGTTTTGCGAACCAAGGAGATAAAGCCTTGAGTTTGCTATGGGAAGGCGGAGCTGCTGAGAACTGTCATGGCCACTGTTGCTTCACAGAATCGACCTTCAGGCACTTTATTTCTCCACTGCCTGAATTTTTCTGTTCTCTGTAGCTCAAGATTCTTGTTTTGTTTCATGGATTTTTTTTTTTAAGTCTGATCTTTTACTTTATTTGACTTTTAAAAAATCATTGTACAAAGGTAATTTTGCTGGGGGCTGTGCCTTCTCTCACAGTCAAACATTCTTTCTATGCAACCAACTAATTTGCATGGCGATGACATTTGTTGCTCCAGTAATTTCATCTGATAATGGCTGGGCTTGCAAAGCGGATCTGAAAACATATTCCTTAATTATGTGTTGCTAAGCAACGGGAGGGTTTGGTCATAATCACAGAAAGATTATCTCCTCATTGAAGTCGGGGAAAGGTTTTGCTGAAGGAGGGCCCGAAAAATTGCCTTATTTTTTTGCCTTTCTGTTTATTTAGCACCGCCTCCTAACAGAAACATTCACTGTTATTTGGGTATGGGCTGAGGGATATGATATAAGTTGTTTGGAGTGTGATTGTTAACGCACTGTTTTGGAAACCCAAGGATATTGATTTTTATTTTATTTGCATGGCAGCGAGCCAACAGTAAGGAAGGCTGTAGTTGGAAGTCTGCCAGCAAATAAATTTCTCTATCAAATGATCTGTCTCTTAGCAGTTGTCACCCTCATTCCTTAGCGCACATTCCATGTGGCATTATAACTGTACCCTGTTGGGGCTGGGGTTAGGGGCTTGGCTTCCACAGTAGGTTCTCAGCTTTTATGGTAGGATTTTTTGAATCTAGCTAGATTTGGGTTTGTTGGAAGGACAGGGGTCTAGACAGTGTCTGTAGACATTGCTCGTGGCAAGGTTGCTGCACCCCAGAGAGGGTAATGTTTGCATTTGAGGAAAGCACCCAGACCTGAGGCCATGCAGAGCAGCTTACCTTACCTCTGAGCCAGGAACTGCCAATCTCAAAATCTCAATCCAGCTATGTTGCTCCTTTGGGGTTCAGCCAGCTTGAGTATATCTTTGTTTCAGTTTTAGCAAACTCCAGTGTTTCCACACGATTTGGAGGGACCAGGAATGTGTAGGATGCTGGCTGTCTTGTTTCCACACTTTTGGAGAGGTGATGTTAGACTGTTTACAGTGGAAGCACTTGGGAATTTTTGTTTGTGACTAGTTTTATTTTTTCCATGGTTTGGATCTTGTAATATTTGCTTCATCTTGGTTGGTTTTGTGCATGTAAGCAATAGACCTGTATTTGCCAGTCTCTTCCAACCCTTTCACTGGGCGGTGAGCGGTTCAGAGCATCGAGGCAAGGCCGGCAGATGTGCAGGATAAATGGGCTTCTGGTCAGACCCTCAATGAGCAGCAGCACCTGCTGGGTCTGCTCTCGCTCCCTCACTGAACTAGACAACTGTGGCACAAACCACAGGGCTTTCCAGCAGTAACAGTCACATGTGGTCACCTGTGACCAAAGGTTTGCTGCTGCCTGATCCTCCATGTGCCTGATGCCCATGGGAACACCATGTAAACCCCAGTGCCGCAGCCACTTTTATATCTTTGTTTTCCCAAAATACAGCAGAGCACAGGGCCTACAGCAGCCTCACCTTAGGGACAGATGCCATGTTCAGTTTCCCCATGCAAAATGAAGAAGTTTCTGCCCACTCTCTCCCTGGGGTGTTTACATTTTTCTTCCTGCCATTTTTCTTGATACAGTCAGATTGATGAAACACCCATGAGACCCCCATCTAGTTACCAGGGTCACTGCCAGTGGCTCTTCAGAATGGAGGAGTCCCTCACCTTTTCATATAGGCACTGTGTCTCAGGGGCTGATAGTGATGACAGTAATCTCTCGTCGCCAGAGTCGGTCACTTGCGTGCCATTGTTTTTTGGGGCAATAAAATCAAGGCACTGACAGCAGACCCACTGAAGGTGACTGGCACGAACCTGCTGTCCCCTCTGCAGAGGACTCCACATACAGAGGAGTGGAGGTTTGTCTGTCTGCCCTGCAGGAAGCAGCCCAATAGAGTGAGTTTGTGGTTGCTAAATAACAGATTCATATTGTAATGCCTCTCCGCTCCCCTACAGGCCTGCAGGGATGATTACCTCCCAAAAATCTTTAAAAGCCCTCACAACCTTGCCCAAAGTGCAGATCAGGTTTCCCTGGCTGACTTGCCAGGGCCCACGTGCCTGAGCAGAACCATCTCCCCACCGTCCTCGGGCTACAGCAGGAAAAGCCAGCAGACCCCATACTACATGGCCTTCTGGTTCCTTTCAGATGTGACCCTTACACTCTTGAGTGTCCATTGTCCACATAGGGGCTTCCTGAGTTCACTCTGTTGCCTCAGCCTGGGAGCTTGAGGGCCTTCTGTGTGTGGGTCACTGGCCCAGAAGGTCCTAACCTCACTGGCTCTTGGTGTGAGGTTCAGTTTGCAAATGTTTTCTCCCCTTCCGTAGCTGTCTTTCCACTTTCTTGATAGTTAGTGTCTTTGAAACAAAAGTTTTTATAAAAGTCCCACTTATTTTGATTGCCATGGTTTTGATATCACATCTAAGAGACCATTAATTGATCCAAGGTCCCGAAGAGTGATTTCTATGTCTTCCTCTAAGAGTTCTGCAAGTGAGTTGTGCTATTGACATTTTTGATCCAGACCCCCCCGATCCAGTCCCATCCTGTTGCACCAGCCGTCCAAGCTCAGTGTTGTTGGTTTGCTTTTTGGGAGTTGAGTGCTAAGTAAGGTGAGCCAGGCTGGCTTGAGCTACAACCTCACACCGAAATTTGTACCTTCGGCAGCAAACCTTCTGTGGAAGAGAGAGGGACGTTTTTCCTAAGTGAGGAAGCCAACATGTATTAACAGGGAAGCTTTTCAGGTATTTGGAGCCAATTTCTTCTCCCCGAGAGCATATGAGGCAGAATTCTATAGCTTTTTCAGAGATTTCTTGCTGATACATGGGAGATTTATTTTGTGGATTTGTGAGAGAGAAATAATGCTTGTAATCCACCCTTCTTGGCTATGTTGGCCATGTGGAGCCTAAGGTAATTAAACACCCCACTGTGGGGTGCACCACCCCTCCAAAGGCTACCTCACACACAGGACTTCCAAATTGTTTCCTATAAATAGGAAAAACCTGGATTCCATTCCCTTTGCCTGCCCCATGGGTCCCCGCCACAGACTCCATCAGCTGGAGTGGAGTAGGGCCGGTATCAGACACAGACACCTTCATCAGGTTGCTAGATGCATAGGATGAAAGCCACCAATATGTCCTCATAGAGGTGGAGGGCAGCTCTGAGGACCTGCTCTCCTTGGGGCAGAGAATATAACACCTGGAACAGATTTCCTGTGTAAGTGAACTGGGAGGGCAGGTGGGGAAGAATCCTATGCTGAGTTCATAGAGAAAAAAATCAGCTTTGGGCTAGGCTGTGACAGGAAGGAGGCCTCGCAATCCTGGACTAATAGGAGCACTGCAAGGCTGCTGGGCAACATCTGACCCCAGATTGCCCCTTTCCCATGGCTGGAGCAGGTGAGCCAGCCCTGCAAGATTCTAGGACTTGATAGTAGTAGTATTCTAGTAGTGTTATTTATTAATATTAATAAATAATAGTAATGGGAAAACTGTCATTTCCCCTTTTTAAAATGAAAAAATCTGAGGCTTAGAGAGATTCGCCTCTGCTATAGGGCACAAAGTAGGGCTGGGACTTCAAGTCAGGCCGTCTGACTCTAAACCCATGTCTGCTGGCGATGTCATGGCGAACCGTGCCTTGAGGCAGCGAGGGAAAGTCTTTGGTGGTGTAATGTTGAGCAAGCACCCCAGCTTCTCAGCCAGCCTACGCTGGAAGCTGAAATCCATGTCTGTGAGAGTCCTGGGGTACTCTGAGACTCATTTCCCCTCTGCGATATCATCCCCACACTGCGGGCCCTACTGGATGTTTGGCTGTCCCCGGCTGGTATCCTCAGGGCCATACTTAGACCTGAGCATCATACTGCTATCTCAGAGAGCTGGGAGATTTAATTTTTCAGTGATGAGCAGCCAGCATTCTCCTTATGATTAAATGCAGCGTGAGACGTCCTTTGGGCCTCAGAGGGTCTGAATGTAACTATCAGGAATGACTGTAATACACATAAGGCTAAAACTCGGCAGGTGGAGAAATGAGTTCAGCCACAGATGACCCTGGATGATAGGGCCAGAATGCAGAGCCTTCCCAGCAGACCTGTGCACAAGGACAAGAGGGAGTTTTATGAGCTACCTAGTACCAAAAGTATAAAGCGGAGAGCAGAGCACTTAAAATGCTCACATTACTCACGTTATACTTACGATAGGACCAACAAGCCTGTTGCTAAGAAGGAGCCTTTTCTAACTGCCCAAGCGTCAGTCCTGGGTTCGCAGTTTACTTTGTTAAGTCCTGTCCTACACCTTCCCAGTTATGGCCTCAGCTCACTTACAACAGCTGCCTGCATGCTGTTTTGTAGTTTTTGTTAGGGCTCGTTCCAGTGGAAGTCACTGGGCTCTCGTGTGCAATTTGGGGCTGGACAGGGCAGGGCTGCTGCAGGGGCCTGGTGCCTGCTGACTGGGAGGGAGCCTCTGTCTGGAGAGTTGAATGTTGTGGCCAGCGGCCAGGCCTTGGGCATCAGTACTGCTTAACTCCAGCCTCTCAACCCTCTATTCCTCGCTGGGGACTTTTCTGTTAGGTGCTTTGTATATGAGGAATCACTTGACTCCGTGATGGATTCTAGTGTTTTCCTATAAACTGGGCTTTGAGTCTGGAACACTTTAGAAGTCATCAGATTTTAAGGAAAATAACAGGAAAGGAGCAAGGAGGAGACGTCTGACCAGCTGCAATTCTCTGGAAAGTTGGCTTCCTGGGGCCTGGGGCACTGCTTTTGGCTACCAGCCAGCCTGTCAGATAGTGAGCCTGTTAAAGGGTCATAAAGAATCAGCTTTTTTAGATTTTTTTTAGGACCGCATGAAAACCTGAGTGAGCTGAAAGCATGGGGCTTCTTCACTCTCCCCTCCTGGACCTGGTGGCTGCTGGAGCTAAAGAAAGACGGCATTATTTTGTTTTTAAGGGCATGTGGCCCTGGTGATTAGTGAGAAAAATGAGCCTGGCTCTTCTTGGGCCCTTTTGAGAGTTTGTCCCATTCTTTAGGGCCACTCACATAATCAGTCCATCTGATTCCAGGGGACATGCCAACAACTGAAGCAGTGACCCAGAAGGGTCTGTGGCACCAGGCATGCACAGGCAGCCATCCTCTCCAAACAGGGCAGCTGTGTCCCCATCGGGGGCTTGGCACTGAGGAGCCACTGGGGGAGGAGTTTGCACATCCGCCCGGCCTGCCCTGTGCCTAGAACCCCCAAGGAACCTGCCCTTCTGGTTGCTGCTGCTTCCTGTCCTTTGGAAGAAACAGTCATGCAGGTACCAACAAAGCAGGCCCCTCTGTCCCTGTTGCCTGTGATATCTCTGGTCACCTGCAGCCCCTGAGATTCCTGTAGACTCCCACCCACTGTGCCCATGGCACATATACCACCAGCCCAGCACCACACTGCCACCAAGTGTGTACGGAGTACCAGCTTCTGCAAGGTTCCTCTGCATCCCTTTTTTCCTTTCATGTTCTTTTTCTTTCTTGTCTTCTCATTTTGTTTTTCTGAGGCATCCCTGCTTTCTTTCTGTGGACATGCTTTTGGCACTGAAGACCTACTCCCACCATGCAGTAGCCAGGGGAGGCACAGCCTTGAACTCTTCCCTGAAAGTACCTGGGGCCAGGAGGCAGCTCTGGGGCCAGACCTCATCGGCCTCCTGCTGGGCAGCCACCAGCGCCTGAGCTGCACAGCTTCCTGGATCCCTGTCACAGTAAGAGCAGGGATAGGAGCCTCAGGAGCCTGGTCCTGGCAGCCCTGAGCACCCTCCATCCACCAGCACAGCATCTCGTCTCTGCGTGACCAGTCTTTGCCAGGAACCACCCAGCACAGGCTGCGGCTTAGAGAACAGACTTGGTGTGTCCTGCTTGTGGCATCTGGGGTTGGCTGGTGCTGGGGGTTTTTTTGTTTTTGTTTTTGGGGGTTTTTTTGTTGGGTTTTTTTTTTTTTTGCTTTTTGATTTTTTTGGTTTTTTGGTTTTTGTTGTGTTTGTTTGTTTGTTTTGGGGGGGTTTTTTGGTTTTTGGTTTTTTTGCTTTTTTTTTTTTTTGTCTTTGTCACAGCCTCTTCCTAGGCCGTCGCTCTCCTGTTTTGCAGTGCATTTCAGGGAGAAACTAGCACTTCATTCAGCCCTACAGGGGCAGGTGGTTTCTCTCTCACTTATGAGAAAGACTTTCCACCCTGCTGACCTTTGGCAGCTCCTTTAAATCAGCGTGTGAGAAATGAATCCCATGACAGAAAAGGAGGTGACCACGGGGATGTTCTCGGGCTGTACAGCGCTGTTTCAGGCCCAGATCCCCCAGAGTTCCTGCCCAGGGATGTGGAGCACATTTCTTCCCTCAAGGAAATTAATATATGGTAACTAGTAATACCCTGCACTCCATGAAGTATTATTCAAAAAGAGTACCCATTATGGAGAGCTCTTGACAAATTTTCATTTTTCTTGGTTTTGTCCTCCAGAGTAAGGCTCGATGGCTTGACCCTTTCTTCTGTTGTTGTATCTGAGGGACACCTACCGGAGCTAGCTCTGAGTTAGCTAAAGCGTGACACCTGGGCTCGCTTTGTCCCTGGGACTTCGCAGGTAATGCTCCTTCCAGCCACACCTCGACAGAGCCCCAAGATTCTTTACTGTCTTCCCAGCTCTGCTCATCCAAAGGCCACCTCGAAGTGGTTTCTCTCAGAATGGTCAAGCATGTATTTGTTGAATCCTGGCTGGGTGTCAGGGGCCAGGCTGGTATTTCTTAGAGCCAGTTTTTTGTCAACCAGGTCGTGCGGAGGTGGACCCCAGGCCACTGTGAGGCATGAGACAGAGTAGGACAGATGTTGCTCAGTGATGGTCACCTGTTTCTCCTCTGACTAGGTTTGTCCAGAGAGAAGCCTGACATTACTTACGCCACTATCCAGTGTGAGAGTCCATTGAACTGCACCAGTCCAAGTGTGACGTGGCTGTTCAGGAGTAGGTGATGGGTTTGGGCTGGTTACTCCACTCTGCACTGCAGTAAGCCCCGGGGCCATGGCAGACAAACCTGGAGCCAGACAGACATGCCTGGAGTTGAGTCCTAGTTCTGCCAACCACTTGCTCTGTGAACTTGGGTGAAGTCCACCTAACTTCTCAGTCTCTGTTTTCTTGGTGGAAAAACAGAAGAGTGCCTTTGGCATAGGTGTGTCTCAGGGTTTGAATGAAAAAGTGCAAGAGAAGTGCCCATGACAGCCCTTCTGAGTAGGCAGGAACCAATAGAACCAACTTTATTTCACAATCATGGCGCCACATGGACAGGAAAGGGGCCGGCTATTTACCTTCCCTGAGTTACTTGGAATTCGGTCTCCATAGGTTTTGTAGTTTTTGGGTGCATAGGTGATTTTATTGACTTGATAAAATATTGGAAACCAAGCACAGAAAGGTGGCTGATGGCAGCAGTGCTGAGCATAGGGCTTAATATTTTACAACTTTAGATTTAGGTATTTTGCCACCTTCCACTGCGTCATTGAAAGTGTGCTCTGTATCTCCTTACTGTGGCACAGATTGTGCCCTGCCCAGGTGGTGTGTGATGGAGAGAAATCCCAGGAGGCTGCAGAGGATGGGTGCACTTGCTGGTCTTCCCAGAAGGCTCCAGACCAGCTCACAACTTTTGAGAGCTCAACCCTCGAATTTAGGATCTCATGGCTCAAGGGTTATGCACTCTTTATGTGGACTCCTTATATGAACAGCTGCCAGCCCTGGGGAGATATAAGCCAGGGATGCCCTCATAGCAGCCAGAGGAGACCAAGTAAGCACCAAGGAGCAGTGAGTTAGCAGGAGCAGCCAACCCTGACATTGTGCTCCATGGTGTTACACAGTCTTCCCTCAGAAAGTGAGTTCACTACAGTCCTCACAGCTTGTTGCCTGGAAGCCCCTTTTTGCCTTCGAGGTTCGTGAGATTTTATACTTTGTTTTGACCAAAGTCCATCTCTTCAACAGAGGCTTGGAGTTGTACCCACATGGAGGAAGTGCACATGAGAGGCGCGGGTAGTGGGAGTTTGAATCTGAGGCTTGGTAGGTGAGTTTGAGGGCATGGTGACACCAAGCAATCCTCCTGAAGGAGGAACCCATCAGAGCTGTTCGTAGGAAGAGACTCAGCATGTGTGTTCCTGCCAGGAGGCAACTAACAGGACCCCAGTCCTGTGCACAAGTCTTGATCACCCACCCCTCCAGAGACCTGAGCCTCACCTAGGTCCTTGGTAGAGGAAGCAGTAAAGTTGTGCAGGGAAAGGGCGTAGGTGCAGGGAGGGGAGGCATCCTGGAGCCACTGCCCAACAGTGTGCAGGAACAGCTGAGTCACTCTGTTGTGAAGGAGACATGTACAAACTAAGAGGTCTACCATGGAGGCCAGCCCTACTGTATTTCTCTCCACATCCCTGGACCCCCACCCTTCTCCATAGAGTAGGAAGGCCTAGAGTGTTTGAGCATGGCCCTTCCCCTGGGGTGTCCCACATTGCCCTGGTTGCACAGTGTTTCTGTGATGTGTGAACATTGACCTTCGTGCTCCTTTATCCATTACCAGAGGACTTAGGCTCACTCAGGCATGGCAGGCAGGTTTCATCTGGTCTTGCCAGGTGGCTCTTGAGTCATTGAGTCCACAGGGACTCTGTAGCCCAGAGTTCTGGTTTAAGAAATAGGGCTGGGATCAATTAGTGATGTCTGCCATGAGTGCAAAAATAGAAAAGTGGACTAGTACTTGCTTTGCATGTTAAAAGGCTTCCATAGGCAGGAAAAACCCTTGGAGGTATCAGATGGACTTGAAAGGAGAGGGAACTGTATACTCAGGCTCTCTGCTCCTGGGGAGTACATATCTCTGTTACCGAGTCTCCAAAAAGCAAACCACACTGGGCCTGCATCCCACACTGCCCAAAGGCCTGGCAAGGTGTGGATATGGTTCTGGGAAAGCTTCCTAGAAATACCCACAGAGAGAACACATTTGGCAAATGAAAAGCAGGTGACAGCGTAGAAACATACCAGACTTCCAATGGCAGTTGCAATTCTTGCCTTCACATATTGGCACACTTAGCCACACCATCCTATTCCAAATCACTGCCTCGAAGCTGCTCTTGTGTTCTTCCCTGTGAGAGTCAGTCTGCTGGTTGCTGTAGCCCACCCTGCCCACGGCTGCCATGGACTCTAGTGCTGCTTTTGCTCACTTTCCAGAACCTTTGCTGTCGTTTACATCTAGGGTATGGCGGTTTAGAACCATTTCTACACTGTAAGTAAACAGGGAAGCACTTGTTAGTTTAACAAGAGAGCCACACCTGGACCTCTGGCCCATACAGTGTTGCGCAGCACTGTGTACTGGGCCAGTTTCACACCAAGTCTCAGGTGTGACCCCTTGTTTGTGCCTGGCCTCAGTCTTGACCTTCAGGTCTGTCTCCAAAATACACCTTCATCAGACTCGGCTGTGGTCTGGGTCTGGCCTTCTAGAAAGTGGGGTGCCATGCCTGACCAAGGAAGGCTGAGTGATTGGATTGCAGGAAGTGGCTGTTTCGTTAGCCACATTTAAGGGGCAGCTTTTCTTAGGGTGATGAAGAGACATAACCAGGCCTCCTAAAGTGTCTGTGTGATATAATCAGGGCTACCCTAGAGATGGAATGGTCCAGGCATCCTGTAGCTGTCTCCTCTCTCCACCAGGATCACCTGGACCTGAGATGGAGCACCACAACTCGTGGGCCACCTCAGAGGGCTCAGCTGGTGAAGCATTTACTCAATGTGTTTGCCTTCTTACTAGGTACACAGTGCTCTGGGGACAATGCATTTTGTCTCAGAATCTCTGGACAGACTGCTCGAGCCTCTTCGGAAGGACAGGAAGGTGCTTTTTCTAGAACCAGGAGTCAGGTCAGCTGGGTCCCTCACCTAGAGAATTCCTCCAACTTCTTCCAGCCCGTGGAGCTTCCCAGTCCCACCTGGAAGGCCCCATTCTCTGACCTGGAAGACACTGTTTTCTTCATGAATTTCACAGCATCTGTCCTTGTGCAGTTGCAGCCCTTCCAGGAGCGGGGGGTGAATAAGGTACAGGAGGGTCTGTCTGCATGTGCAACTGTCACCCTGAGCTCCTGACCAGGCCCAGGACCGATTGCTTGAGACTCCTGTAGTCTCAAAGACTTCCATCAAAAAATCTGATCAACTGTAAACAGAAGGCAAAGCCAGCCTCTCTCTGCTGTGACATTGTATTTGTGTTTTTCATTACTATACTGAAATAACTGAGGCAGCTAACTTTATAAAGAGAAGGTATATATACAGCTTACACTTTGGGCAATGCCGGTAGGTCTGTGAGAGCCTAATGGAAGGTGGCATCATGGTGGGAGCTGACGTGTAGGAGCTGGTGACAACATTGTAAAACAAAGCCAGAAAGGTGGAGGGGCCAGAGTCACTCTTCTAACAACCCTCTGGAGACAACTAACCAGGGTCCCATGAGGAGGTAGTTTAATCCCTCCCAGGAGCACCACTCCTTCTGCCCCACACCCTGAGGCCCTCACTGCCTCACCTGAACATCGTCACACTGAGGACCAACCCCCCAGTATGTGACTCCTTAGGCGCACACGCTGACCACATCCAGACCAGAGCAGATGTGAACATCAAAGCTGCTTTGCTTTGAGGTAAATCTTCGAGATTCTTCAAATCCCAAAAACAACAAAATCATGTCCCAGGGCAGTTTAATCTGCAAACAACAGAAACCAATTTAGGACATCTTTTAAAAGATGAGTTATTTCTTCAGCTTAACTCACATAGTATCTAAGCAGACTAGAAAATGGGTCTCAGAAATAAATGTCTCACGGAAGCTTTGTATGTATGGCAGGATCAACCCAGGTGCTTCTTGGTGACTGTGCTCAGGGGAGCCTGTTCCATTTGCCCTGCGTGGGTCCAAACTGGACAACCAGTACCAGCCCTGTCAACCCATGTCTGCTGAGCGCCAGGCCAACACCTCCCAAAAATGAGATCTGTGTCCGTTTCCCAGCCAAGTGACACCAAGGTTGGGTGCCACCAGCATCCTCCCCGGAGGGACCACTTCCTTGGGCTTGTGAGCCCTTTGGACTTGGCCTTGCCCAGATGACTGGTCACTATTAACCAAATGCCAGCAACTTGGCCTGGTATTGTCTCTGCTTTCCTCTGACTTACTCTGATTTCACTTTATTTATGAGCAGCTTAATCTCTAAGCACTGCCAGGCCCAGGGACAGACAGCAGCCTGGCCTCGAGCTGTGGCACTGGGCGCCCCCCAACACAGAAGCACAGCCCCCATTGTGCAGGGCCAAACCTGGAATCAGCCAGTAATTGACACCGGGGGAGTTGGCTGCACTTTCTGCCCCACAAAGCTAAAGCTGGGCAAGCTCCTGGCAGTGAGTCCCAGACGCAGCCAGAATGGCCCTGAGACAGGCGGGGTGGAAGGGACAAATAGTTTTGCACAGAGGGGTGCTGCACCCTCCACCCCTTGGAGATGTTTCCCCACGATGTGGTATGCTGTGAGGTGACCTCACCGAGGTGCACCGCAGTGTACAGCCACCTTCAGTGCCATCTGGGAGCAAGAATAATGTCACCAAGTCCTTGCCAGTCTTTGTGCAGGGAAACAATTTTAGTAGTGTCTACTTATTAGAAGCCACAGCTTTTTGCCCTGAACCTGTTTTTAAGGAATACTCATTAAACACTGTGCCTTGGGCTTTCTTCTCCCAAACTCCCCTCTCTGTGGAGGAGACAGCCTTGAGGGTGGAAGACCTGAGTACACAGCCCACTTCCCAGAGTCCCTTACATGGTCATCTTCCATCTTAAAATATATGAGCCTTGCTATTATGTGTCCCTCATAGTCATGTGTTAAAAATGCTTTCATTTGTCAGAAGTGGTGAAAGATGTGTGAGGAAAGATGGGAACTCTGTCTGTAACTTCATGAGGACTTATTAAGATCATATAAGATCTTCTATCCCAGCTCTGGCAAAACTGGGGACAGCAGATGAGAAGAACTGAATTTAACTCCGGATTCTGGAATGTGCAGTAGACAGGTTGCTTCTGGGTCCCTGCACTGTTCCTCACCCTCTGTACTGTGAGTCTTCTGTGGCCCCCTTAGAGCTCAGTCCTTGGCAGCCATGTGCCAGGCCCCCTGGTGTGTTGTACAGGACATAGGAGAATCTCACCCACTGTCACCCATCCCACTATCTCCACTCAGCATCTTTCTCCAGCCCAAAGATCTCCACAATGGGGAACTTGAGCCTCTGGCGTTGGCCAGGGTGCCCGAGGGTCTCTTGGACCAGCATCAGCCAAGAGGGGACAGCAAAGGTTGGGTTTCACCAAAGAGAGGCGACCAAAGTCAGGGAGGGAGCTGATCGCTAGGCAACCTGGAGTTTGTTACCCTGGTAACAGATTCATGCATTGATGCTGCGGATGGACATCTTGTGGCGGTGGATCTCAGTCCTTGATAAGCATCAGATGGCTCCAGATTCCTGCCTTGTGCCTGGTGGTGTTCTCCGATGTGGTTGCTTCTTTTTTTTTTTTGCAATGTGGTTACTTCTTAATTAAGCACCCGAGTTTCTTGTTGCAGTATTGCACTACTTTATGAACCATCCTGCCTACACCCCTGAAAGTCAAATCAGGGGTTCTCCACCCTGCAGGCCCACTTGGTTTGGGACTTCCAGTCCCTCAACCCAGACCCTTTTTAGGGATTAGCCTCTTCACAACTTTCTTAGGATAAAAGAGCAGAAGTAGAAATCTGTGCCTCAGCTTCCTTATCTGTTAAGGGGACAGTGCTGCTGTAGCCCATAACGCGGTGTGAGAGTACTGCTGCTTGCTTCCTTGGCTGTGTAGTCTGGGGCTAGAGGGGCCTCTGCAAGGGTCTAGACATCAGATGGTTGGCCCCTGAAGGAACATTATCCCTATCATTGTGCCCTACCCTCCCCTCTGCCACCAGGGATAGGGAGGGAACCTGGAAATCTGTGCCCTCATGGGACCAACCTGCCAGTTAAGTCAACAGAATTGTGACCCCAAGTCTTGCCTGCCCTCCATCAAACCATAGCTGTGGTGCCTGCTCCTTGTCCACCCATAACTGTCAGGCCGCTGCCCTGCTCTTCTCCCTGGGCAGAAGGATGTTGGCCTTTGGTTCATCCAGGCACCCTGCTCTGGGGGGTTAGGGTCTTGGGGAGGCAGCAGACATAGACTAGATACACATACACACGCTCTGTGTCAGTATCAGGGGTCTGATTGCTGCTCATAGGGTACAACAGACTGTGATTCCCATTGAGCCCCACCCTGGGGTGGAAGTTCAGCTGCCCCAGCCTGCTTTTTGGAGGCCAGAACAGAAGTTTTTCTTTGCTCTGGGCTCAAAGAGATTATTGTCCCAGGATTCTGCAGCAATGGCATGGACGGCAACTTGGGCCCGCTGCACAGTGATGGTAAGAGTGCTGTGGGAAGGTGAACATAGCTCCAGCCAAGGGCATTTCCCTGCATCTCCTCACTGCAGTGTCGCTAGCTGCATATAGAGCCCAGATGGTGCACAGATCCCAGCTCCCACCAAGTGGCCATTTCAGTGGCTGTCAAGGGCCCCTTTAGGTGGAGGCCATATAGGTGAGCGTGCCTGGGCACAGGGCTCCTGCTTTTTGTGGATGGGGCCTGTGCCACTGCCTTATGGTTACAAAAAGACCATGTGGTCCTGAAAACGACCCACTGTGGGAAAAGACCAGGAGACTGATAGGAAGGAGACCATGGTGGGCGGGGCCTGGCCTACAGCAGCAGCCTGGAATGTCCAGCCTTAGCCGTAGGAGGGAATGGGGAAATTCCTGGCAACATTCCTGGCCAGAAATGTCTTTTGGGGCGGGTGGTGCTGAGGTTGGAACTTGGGGCCTTGTACTTCCTAGGTAAGCACTCTACCACTTGAGCTAAATCCCCAGTCTTAACACACATCTGGATGTCTGAAAGTTTGAAATGGCCAGAAAGCCATCTTGTGTAGAGTTTACTTCTCAGCATCCCAGGGGGTCGAACCCCCATAACCAGCTGGTGGTTCTTGCACGTTCAGCGTGGGGGTCAGGATGACTCCATGTCAAGGCAGAGGGTCAGGAGGGGGCTACAGAGTCCAAGATGCCCTTCGTGGTGTGCCCTTGAAGGGAAAGGTTTGTACAGGATAATAGGCCGCCTCCCGGTTGCAGTGGCTGTCAGGGCCCGTCAGGTTTACTGCGCAGAGTAGAGAGGGTTCCTGGGCTGAACTGTAGCTCAGGCGCTCCAAAGGGTGCCCATGCATCTGGGGCCACAAGCACACTGGCAGAGGACAGGTGACGGCCTCGCCATCACCCTGTTGTAGATCTAGAAGCCTCCGCACCGGTCTGCACAGAATCTGTACCAGGGCACTTTAGGACATCCTCTGCCACCTCCTGACCTCCCTTCCTGCTCCAGGGAGCTCAGCAGCCTGGCCGAGCCCAGGGTGCTATGAGCCATTTGCCCTCACAGCCTCTCCTCAGACCACCTCTCCTCACCTAGTGCAGGTGCCAAGCTAAGACTGCCCGTTTACACCAGTGGCTTCTCTGACACCTTCGTGTGCCCCTCCCACTTCATTGTGAGTCCTGTCATATTTTACTTTGAGGAGCAGCTGGTGGCGCTGCCAATGAAGTGGCACAAACAAAGCTCCGTCTTCCTTGTGGGTGCTCTGGGGGCCTCATACTGTCCCTCTTTGCTATAGCTCCAAACAGACCTGTGTTCCTCAGTGCCACCTGGCAGCGGAGTCGGATCCACAGTGCTTCTCATGGCTTCTCGAGGCACAGGTCCTCTCCCGCTCCAGACCCAGCAGAAAGAATTGTGCTTTATAAGCAGCTCAAACAAGCTGTGCAGATACTCCCTCAGTGTCCGGGGTCAGCTGAGTTTGCCAGAGGGCCCTGGACTTGGCCTGCAGTCTAGGAACCTCCCTTATCACTCACCCTGAAGTGGGGAGCTCCCTGGCCCCCCACCTCTGCCTGAACAGTTGGGTCCTACAAAGTAGCCCCATGCATGGGTAGGAGGAACTGGGGCCTTCTCATGAAAGTGACTGCTCGGCTTCGCCACTGACAGCTGGCCCCAGCTGTGACTCTTTGGGTAGCCCGGGTGTCAGCCCTCCCTGCAGTGTGGGGACAGGCCTGAGGACTGTATTCGCCTACCTGTCACACCACCCCTCTCCCTGCAGGTATCCGCCCCCAGATCATGAACGGCCCCCTGCACCCCCGCCCCCTGGTGGCGCTGCTGGACGGCAGAGACTGCACCGTGGAGATGCCCATCCTGAAGGACCTGGCCACTGTGGCCTTCTGTGACGCACAGTCTACACAAGAGATCCACGAAAAGGTAGGGGCACCCAGGCCGGTGGCAGCACAAGCGCACACTGGTACCACTGTCGTCCCCTCAGGAGTGCCCTACTTGAGCATCCCCAACATCCCTCTCCCCTTATGTCACAGTAAGCCCCCCAAACGACCACAGCTCTGGCAAGTGATTTTCCTAAGACATTCCTCTATGGGCGCAGGGGCCTATATCCCATTCCTCGGGGCCCCACGGGCGGGCCCTCTCACCTGTGTCCTGCCTCCCCAATGCAGGTGTTGAACGAGGCCGTGGGGGCCATGATGTACCACACCATCACCCTCACCAGGGAAGACTTGGAGAAGTTCAAAGCCCTGAGAGTGATTGTGCGGATTGGCAGTGGCTATGACAATGTGGACATCAAGGCTGCTGGCGAGCTTGGTGAGTGTATGGTCATTGCACAGTGAAGTGGGAGAAGGGACAGAACAACTCCTCTGGCTGCCTGACAGTAGTGGTTCTCTGAAAGATCCCACAGTGCAGGGAGCATGGTCTTTGTCCCCAGAGCTCCCAGCAGGCACAGTCTGGAAGGACCTGGGAAAGACAAACCAGCAAACTCCTTCTCCTGGAGTGGAGGGCATGGGTGTCCACACATCACCCTAAATTGCCTCTGTTTGGGTGGGGAGGAGTAATGTTTGGGGTTCCCTCAGCCCTGGGATGGAGCCCTCTTCCTAAGGGCTGCTGTCCACGAACAAATCCGGAGCTTGTCCTATGGGAGAGTGGCACCAAGTGGTGACAACCTAGGTCAGCACCAAAACAGACAGCCCACTGCCCAGCACCCCTTCCCTGCCCAAACTAGCAGGGCTCTGCAAGGCAGACCAGAGGCAGCAGGTAGAAACCCAAACACAGAGGCAAGACTCCTTCCTACTTCTCATGTCTGTGAGGCGTGGTAGCCTCTCTGCCCCACATCCCACATGGGTTTAGTACGTGCTTTTTGCAGAGAGGTACGAGACACTCAGCACTGGCCTTGAGAAAGGGCCGGGAAGGTCACAGTCAGTGCTTGCTCTGCCTTGTGAACATGGAAGAGCTCCAAATTCAAGAGCTTACCTAGTGGGTCTGCAACCCCTCGTGTGGCCAGGGCCCTGCAGTCTGTTTCCCACCTCGCCCAGCAGGCCCTGGTTCTCTGGGGATGGCCACCCAGGCGGGTGCGACGCCTCTTCACACAGTCAGCCCCACACGGTGCCTCAGCTGGAATAACTACAAGCACGTGCCGCTTCTTCGGTCAGCCTGGGATACCTCCTGCCACATTGGTAGCTGAAGCAGCCCTAGTGGGCTCTGGCTTTTTTCTGCAGTCCAATCCTGCGGCTGTGCTTGGGTGTGGGGTATCTCATTTAGATTTTGGACCCCACTGGCATTCAGGCTGGCAACTAAATACTTGACTGTGAGACGAGTCTTGGTGGTAGGAACAGGGCAGCAGGAGCTACACCCAGGAGAGCTTTGCTGGTGTCCACAGTGCTGGGAGACTGGACGCGTTGGGTGAGGCCCCGCCTCCCCCCACATCCCACTTGGCACGTGGCCGGGAAAAGGACAGAGAGTCACTCAGATCCCAGTTCCCTCTAGGAATCTGGAAAGTGGCAGTTTCGCGTGTCCTCCATGTCCAGGAAACTGTGTGTCCTCTTGTCTCTAACCGCAGCCTCCTTGTGAGCTCCTCCTTGTTGCAGTAAAGAAATGCAGGCAGGTGTGAGTCTCCAGAAATAAATTTAATATAAACTAAGATTTTCCATTTTTTTCCTGGCACAAGCAAGGACATTTATGTTTAAAAACAAATATATTCTTTATGTTCTTCGTAGAGCTGCAGATCCCAAGTTGAACGGTGGAGAACAGGGTTCCCAAGTCCGCTGCCCTTACACACCTCTCACTTCTCCAGCACATCTGCCCGTCGCAGCACAACCTGGCCAAGTGCCAGCCGCATATTTGTGTGAAGTGTGAACCTGACAGCCTCTTTCACAAGACTGTACTTTCCAGGGAGAAATGTGAGGTTCTCAAGGGCGAAACTTTCCTTCTGTCCAATTGTAGAAGAGCTAAGAGCAGACAGGCTGGGCCCAGAAAAGAACCTCAATACCCAGTACACCCTACACACCCGAGGAAGGCCAAAGTGGGGGTGGGGCTTGCACCCAGAGCCCCGAGACCCCAGGCAGGGCTGGGGACCGCTGCTCTGGTTGCACAGCACAAAAGGGATGTGAGCATGGCTTCCTCACTGATCAGTCCTAGGCCAGTCTGATAAGCGAGCTGCTTGGGAAACATCTGTTGGGCCTTCTGCAGGGCAGTTTCCAATTGTGAAATCTGGAGAAGGAAAATGAGCCTCTGTCCAAACATCTTTTGTCTCCAAATGCATTGCCCAAGTCCTTCAGGGAGCCGATCCTTTGTGGTAAGGCCGGAGAACAGGAGTCGGCTGTAGGCTCACCCTCCTCCCAAAAGGAGTTTCTTATGCTGGGAATGCAGGGCCCCGTGCATCGCAAGAGACCGTGCTGGCCTTTTATGTCGCTCTCAGCCCTGGAAAATGAAAGTCAACACTGAAGGCAGGAGCAGGCTGAGAAGACCCCCTTTTACCCTATGGCAGCAAAGAAGAGTACACAGTACCTGGAACAGGTGGAAGAACTCCACAAATTCCTCCCCAAAAAGCAGAGGAAGGAGCCAGGCGTGGCGGCACACACCTGTAATCAGCACTCAGGAGGGTGAGGCAGTAGGATCGCTGCAAGGTCAAAGCCAGCCTGGGCTACATGTGAGTTCAAGGCCAGCCTGAACTACACAGTGAGACCCTGTCTCAGAAACCAAAAACAAGTAAGCAGCAGAGGAAGACAGGCTCCCGGAGAGAGGCCTCAAGGCCTCTTGTGCCCTTTGCTGTGCCTGCCGTTCCATCAAACTCCCTTATGTTTTTCAGCACTGAGAATGGCAAGAAAAGCAGCTGCACTATTTTGGTCCTCTTGTGGGGTCAGGTGTCCCCAGTCCTGGAGGTCGGCGAGGCTGGCAGCCTTCCTTTGTGGGTGTTAGAACCACACTTCCTGGGGCATTTGAAGGTTCCCTGAGTAGCCACTTTCCTGGAACTCTAACATGGGTGAAAGCCTATGGTGTTTCTTGACAAAGACCATCACTGATGGGCAGGATGGTTCTTCTTTCTCCCTGTCACCCTTGACACCAGCACCCATCCACACTTGCTCCCAGGCCTGGGCTTTGCGCCTCCAGGCAGGCACTGGTGCAGAGTAGCTAAGTTACCATGTTCTGTTGTGAAGACTAAGTAGGCAGCCTGTCTCGGCCTCCATCTTGGCACCCACCCTCACGGTGCCTTTTTCTTGCGTGGACCTGCAGGCTCTTACCCACATCAGTCTTATCTCCCACGGGCTCAGCGGTTGGCTGAGCCCAGGCAGTGACATGCCATGCCTGGGTCCTGGCAGAATCCGCCCTCGGTCATTCACTACCAGTCCTTCCACTGAGCTTTAGCCCTGCAGAGGAGTGAAAATTGTCCCAGCTGCCAAAGGTTTCTTAAACCTCTGCTGTCTGCCTCAGTCTGCCCAGAGTCTAATAATAACATGGCTCGTGACCAAGCCTGAAATCCTGGGATGAGTCATTTCAAACGATCCGGGCCCATGTTCTGTAAGAATACTGACCCACAGCTCGTGGGAGAATGGTCAGCCTCCATCGCAGCCAAAACTGATATCCGTTGGCCCGAAGGAACCCTCAACAATCAGGAGAGTGCATCTAGCTGCTCGTAGTGGTCCACTTTGAGTTGTCTGGTCTTCTGGCCCCCGTACCCCCAAAGTCCTGTCTCACCCACTAACTTCTTGTTGCTGAGTCCTTCTCCTCCTTGGGGATTCAGTGCAGGCCTGGGAAGAAGTGACAACTCTGCATCTACTCCCCTACCCCGATGCCTACAGCGCCCCCTGGGCTGGGAGCCCTGGGATTTCCCTGCAGAATCTGAGGGCATCTCATCTTAGGACTGTGCCCTTGTCCTTTTCAGGCATTGCTGTGTGCAACATCCCATCTGCAGCTGTGGAAGAGACGGCCGATTCCACAATCTGCCACATCCTCAATCTATACCGGCGAAACACATGGCTGTACCAGGCACTGCGGGAAGGAACAAGGGTACAGAGTGTGGAGCAGATCCGCGAGGTGGCCTCAGGAGCAGCCCGAATCCGTGGAGAGACACTGGGCCTCATTGGATTTGGTATGTGCCTTTGCACCAGCCTTCCATGGAGAAGCAAGGAGCAGCCTGTTTCTCAGAGTTCAGGATTACTGCCTGAGGGTGGGAGGTATTTTCCCCGAGCAGGGCAGGGCAGGGCCAGTGCATAGAGCCAGGAGGTTAGAAGCAGTTCGGGAACTCACCCAGAGGTGAGTCTGAGCTGCTTCTGGAAAGGGTCTGTCAGGGGTATGTGTGGGTGACCCAGCAAGTCAGCACTGTCTGCAGTTGGGCTGCAAGAAGGGACGGAGGTGATAATTTCCCCAAGCAAGGTGCAGGCAGGCCACGGCTGCACAGGGTGCACTGCAGAGCAACATGGAAGCTTGAGACTGTAATTGGCTGGTGTCTGAGTGATTACCTAGGCAATGGCAAGGCTGAGGTCTAACCTGAAGGCTCTTGGGTACCAGGCCGGTGTGACAGCGGGATGTACTGAAAGATTAAAGCCAGGGGTTGGCACAGTCAGGCCATCAACTAGAAAAGCTCTCCTGAGAGTGCAGCAGGAAATGATCTTCCTGTACCTGTGTGTTGTCATGGAGACATGAGCCAGAGGCCCTGGGAGGAACTCAGCTGGAGTTGTAGGAGGGAAACGAAGGAATAGATGAGGTGTGCTGGGATGCCACTGCATGTCATGACTGTTGGTCACCCAGGAGCTCAAATAGGAATCCTCACCCCCAGCTCACTGCCATCCATATTGCCACCAAATCTCAACCCTGCTGTTTACCATCTCTGTAACCCTGAGGAAACTGCTTGAGCTCTTGGCCTCCGTTTTCTGCTGTGTAAAGTGGGAACGGGGGATACACAATCAGTGCCTCGTTAAACTCCAAGAAGCTGAGAAGCGCATGGGACAGGTAGTTAAGTTCTGGGAACGGTTCGCTCAGCCTTTACCTCAGCGCACCATCTTTCTAGGTAAGTGTCCAAGGGTCAGGTCGTTGGCAAGGGCTCCAGTGCTCCCTTTCCCCTACTTGGGACTTAGGAGGCTGCTGAGCATGAATGAGGCAGATTTTGCTGGACACTTCCCGTATGCACACCTCTCCACCAGGCATGACCACCAGGCCTCAGGTGCCCAGCTGCTTAGAGGGCCACCCTTGGGAAGCTATTCTTTTTAACTTGGCACCTCAATTTTTTTATAGGTATCAATCTGAAATATTTTTACTTTGGGATAACTGAAATTGGAGAAAACCTAAAAATGTACCCCCTTTTTTTCCACTGCTGAGGATTGAACCCAGGGCCTTTGCGTGTTAGAGAAGCACTTTATCGCTGAGCTGTACTCCCCAGGCCCAGAAAACTATTCTTTAAAGCCGTTTTAGTAGGACCTCATCATGTTTCATTTTTTAAGTAATGCAGAAGCAGTGGGCATGTGCTGCAGCACCCTCTGCTGGTGCCCCTGTGGGCCTCCCGTGTCTCTCTTGGAGACCGTTCTTAGAACTTTATCCATCTTTAAGCACTTCCTGCGGCCTGGGGTAGGTGCGAGCAGCCCAGCCCTGCCCGGCCCAGTGATTCGAGCCTGGTCGCAGAGTTCTCGTGTCAGTGGCCTCTGCTTCTCCATCACAGGAGACTCTGACTGGGGTGTGTCTTTGGTTGTACCCTTGTCTTCCAGCTTTCAAAGACCATCTCAGTGTACCTCAGGCAGCCCCTTTCTTCACCCCTGCTTTCTCCAGCCTTCAGTCTTCTGGGTCCCACACAGATCATCATTATCTCTCCATAGTCTTCTAGAACATGGTGGGGGCAGGAAGAGGCACACACGTAGGATGCCAGCAACCACCACAGCCACCCTGTTAGGAATTCAAACCCTGCATGTGTCTCGGCTCTGCTGAGAAGCAGCAGCTGAACCTGGAGGGAAAGAGCTGGTGATGGGCTATTTCTCCACAAGGCAGCTACTGAAGGAACCAAAGAGAGGCAACCAGGGGTATTGATGCTTTTTTAAAAAAAGGCCCGGAGACTTGGGTTCTCTTCTACAAGACTGCCTGTTACATTTTCAGGCACAAAGTCTCATGATAAAGTAGAAGGCAGTGAAAAGGTGAGCATTTGAGGGAAAAAAAAACCTTTTCCCCATAAGGTCAACACCAAATCTAACCACTGAATTTGATTCGGTTCTCTTCCAACTTGGTTTGCAACCAGAATCATGGAAGGAATTAAGTTCATGAACCGAGGTACCACTGGTATGTCCAAGACAGATCTTCTAGCCCAGTTGCTGCCGCTCTTCCCTGTTCCCTCCCACTGTCCAGTCCTGCCTGGTCCTCTGCCCCAGCACTGGGGATGTGGCTCTCATTCCTGGTCTGCCACATCCATGTGCTGGCATTGGGGGAGGTGATGTGAGAGATAATGGCTCACTGATTACACTGCAGCTGTCGATCTTGGTCAGAACAGCCTCATTAAACCTTGTCTCCAAACCATGGCACTGTGTCAATCTTGCCTGATTCAATCAAGCTATCACGTAGAGGGTATTTACCACCAAGTTTTCAACTCCTGTTTGAAAACGTGTGTCTCCCTTTCTCTCTGACATTTGAACAAGGGTTTCAGATAAGGATTTAGTTTATGATTTCCCCAAGTGAACCCCAACAAGCATCATTCAACCATTTTGTTTTCAAGCTGCAGACTGCTCTGGAAAGCAGAAGGTGGTCCCATCAAGGGGATCCGTGGATGTGTGCCAGTGATGGCCACTGGGGAGTCAAGGATGCCTTCTTGATGCTCACTGCAACTTGTGGAATCCCAAGCTGCATGCTGAAGCTGGGCATGGAGCAACAGGTGCCTGCCCTGCCTCTTGGCCAGAGCAGTTTTACACGGCCAGTATGTGCTCAGGCTGGGCAGCCATGGTCAATTTGGAACACTGTACCCCCTGCAGGAGGCAAACCCAATGGTAATTGGGTCAGAGAACATCCCCCGTCAGATGTTGACAGTACTAAAGCAGCGATGCTCATTTTGAGAAGCCTACTGCTGAAACAAAAAAAATGGGGACATAAACAGGAATGTGAGAATACTGGTGATGGCTGGAGCTGGAGAGGGCACAAGAGGCTCACTAGAACGTTCTAGCTGAGTATAGGTTTCTAAATGTCTGTTAAGTTGAAGCACACACTATGGTCCTCACCCAGGACACCCATGCCCAGTTTGGAATATGACTGGGGCGGGGGCCTGTGCTGGCCTCGGATGCCACTATACTGGGACACCGTTACTGTGTCAGAAGCCACTAACAGGGCTGGTGGTTTGGGGGTCCAACTTAAGGTGTGCTAGAACAGCAGGTGGGGGCAGGTAGTGCAACACACAGGGCATCTGCAGGAAGCCTCACTCACCTAGACATTCTGTCTCTGCACAGGTCGCACAGGGCAGGCGGTTGCTGTTCGAGCCAAGGCCTTTGGATTCAGCGTCATATTTTATGACCCCTACTTGCAGGATGGCATAGAGCGATCCCTGGGCGTGCAGAGGGTCTACACCCTGCAGGATTTGCTGTATCAGAGTGACTGTGTCTCCTTGCACTGCAATCTCAATGAACATAACCACCACCTCATCAATGACTTTACTATAAAGCAGGTAATTTGAAAATAGATGTCCTTAAACCCTGTAACAGTCATGGTGAACCTTTTAGAGACCAAATGCCCAAACTGCAACCCAAAACCCACTTATTTAAAGAAAAATGCCAACACTGCTCCTGTGTGCACTGTTATCTGTCTGATGCTCTGCTGCTGGCACAATGCTGGGGCGACTTGGCTTCTTGTGTGCCAACAGGGAGGGCTCTGCGTCCCTGCTTTGGCATGCATGCCGTAGGTTCACCACCACTGCACTAGAAGCATCCTTCAAAAGGTAGCACCTGCAGTGCCACAAGAGGGATAGAGAGACCCTGGGACATATCAGGTTTTTGAGGGAAGGAGGCAGGCACAGGGCACAACAGGAGCTAGCCCAGGATCCAGCTGGCTCCCATCCCGTAGCTGGTCATCCTTCAGTCAGGCAGGCCTGGCCTCCAAGAGCAAAACATCATATGACCAGCTGTAGCTCCAGCCTTCCCACCTCTCCTTTGAGGTATCACCATGATTTTTTTGTTCCCTTCTGCCAAACATATCACAGACCAACAGAATTCCTAGTTTGCAGCTTTCCTCTTTAAGCCGTGGTTCCAGAGTCGTCTCCTGCAGCAGCAAGATATAACCAGCTTCTCTTTCCTTTCACAGATGAGGCAAGGGGCATTCCTAGTGAATGCAGCCCGCGGTGGCCTGGTGGATGAGAAAGCCTTAGCCCAGGCCCTCAAAGAGGGCAGGATACGAGGGGCAGCCCTTGATGTGCACGAATCTGAGCCCTTTAGGTGGGTGTGTGGCTCAACTCCTGCCAGGAACCTGTAGGGCCCAAATCTTTACCTGACCCCTGAACTCATGGCATTTTCAGAGACAAATCCCTGGGTAGGAAATTCTGGGGATGCTATCTAGTCTCTGTTCTTTTGAAGACCGCAATATTCTCTTTAATTATAAAGGGATCAGAAGGTCCCCAAAGATGAGCAGAGAAGGCAAAGGCAGAAATGTCCTGCTGGTAGTTTTGATCTGTAGATAGACAGACAGGCTCCTTCTATACCCTGGAATCGTAGTACTTGTTAGAGGAAGGCAACCTTCAGTAGAATTGACTTTTCTTTTCCCGTCTGACTCATGTGTTCTTAGTTTTTTATGATTGTATTCTAAAATCCCTAAACTGTATGAAATATGACACAGAACGCTCATTTACATCTACATAGCTACTATTCAGATAGCCAAGAGTTCCCTTTTTGAGTAGTACAGCAATTTTATTAGACTCACCATTCATTGAGTTTGTTTCCATTTACCTAGCTTTGCTCAGGGTCCATTGAAAGACGCACCAAATCTCATCTGTACTCCCCACACAGCCTGGTACAGTGAACAAGCATCCCTGGAGATGAGGGAGGCAGCTGCCACCGAGATCCGCCGAGCTATCACAGGTGAGCCCCTTGGTGCCCCCAGCCCAGCGCAGCCACTTCAGGCCCTGCTGGTTACACCTATAATGAATGAGGTGGCTGCAAAATTTTTTTTTTTAAAAGAGTCGAGTTAATTAAATTTTGTTTGAGGTGGGCTCTGTGTATATAATCCCTTAACTAAATCTGAAAGAGGAAGTCAATTCTCTTTACTCCCAGCTAATAGTCATAAACTGCAAAGGGTGGACCTAGAGGCAGGACAGAGGTTCATTTCTGTTCCAGCTAAAGGCTGTTTCCCCTCACTAGCACCTCCAAATACAATATTGAACTCACTGGGATCTTAAAAGTGTACATATGATTTAACTCTCTAACTCTAGGTCGCATCCCAGAAAGCTTAAGAAACTGTGTCAACAAGGAATTCTTCGTCACATCAGCTCCTTGGTCAGTAATAGACCAGCAAGCAATTCATCCTGAGCTCAATGGTGCCACATACAGGTGAGAAGAGGACCTGACTTTGTCTCACCAGCAAGCATTCATGGCGAGAAAGGGAGGGGAGAAAAGCCCAAACCTGGGGCAAGTGGTCTAACCTCAGCACCAAGGAAAATCCAGCCTTCTTAGTGGGAATGGTATACATTAACCTCCCTCACCCTTTCTCCAATGCCTAATTTCAATGAACACAAAATTACGAAAGTAACTTTAGTAAGAAGTTCTTCTTAAAAAGGGTTGGGATCAGGGGATAGTGCTCTGTGGTGGCCAACTTACCTAGCATGTAGGGTAGTTACCCAGATGGACTGACCAGAGTACTGCAGTTACCTTTCATTTGGAGGCTATTATAAAATGGCGGGGGGGGGGGTGTCTAGTAGAAAAGGTAAAGATCAGATCAGCAATCTTATTAGTAATTTTATTTTCTAATTTGAATCTTCTTTCCAAGGAAAAGACTGACAAAATAAGTTTAAAATCACTTAGATTGAAATGCAGAAGATGGGCAGCTGGGGCGAAGAGTGTGACTGTAGTCAGGGTATATACAAACAGGGCCCGCCGGTAAAGGTAGTGGTTTCATTTGTGGAAGATTCCATGGCTCCTCCCCACTGTCTCCCATTATTGGTGGATCTGGGGAATAGATCTTTCATGCATGAAGGAGAAGAGATGGGTGCAGCCTTGAGTCCAAGGAGGAAGTTTTTGGCTTACCCCAAAGCAAGGCTGTCCCTGGCAGTACTCACATTTGGGGCCAGTTCATTCTTGTCCTGTACTCTGTGGGTTGGTTAGCAGTATCCCTGGCCTCTGGCTGCTGGATGCCAGAAGCACCTCCCATTCCCAGCTGTGACAACCAGACATTGCCAGGAAACCACTGGACCTGAAAGGGCATACTGTGTATGATGAAGGCTGAATAGGCTGTGCTGCTACCTCCAGGTCACATGGCAGTTGACATTTCATTCTTGTCCTTACAGGCACCACAGTTCCATTCATTAATGTTGTTGGCCCACCTTTAAGGGCTCTGCTGTATTTGTTCAGGTAGTCCAGTGGTGGCAAACCTGTGGCATGCATGTTACTGTGTTTTTAAGACAAGTGATGTTAACGTATGAGTTGTTTTTTTCTAAACTAAAACCTCAGTATTCAGTTTAACTGCAAGGTTGGCACTTTGAGATAATTAAGTGGGTTTGGGTTACAGTTTGGTCACCTGTCTCTAAAAAGTTTGCCGTCACTGAGCTCTAGTCTAGGACTTGGGCCCTCCAGAACATTACAAGGGCTCTGAGGGTCCAGACTCAAAAGGTCCATACCAGTCAAAGTCCTGGAGAAGTCCTCGAGATTTCTGACCACTCTGTTAAACTGGCAGGCCAGGATCTAGAGTAGGGTGGCTTCCACAGTGGGAGATGCCATCCTCATTCCATCAGTTACAAAAAGGGTTTGACAAAGTTATAAATGAAACACTCATTCTAAAGCATCTGCCATGTTTAAGTATACTGAGTAAGTTTTGTGCCTAAGAATTCTATCTTCTGTAGGTGGCTAATGCAGCATGTCTTCACACACCCAAGCTTTGTCCTGGCTATAGTGTAGAGTACACTAACAGCCAGCTTCCAGTTCCCCTTTCCTATCCCGACCCCAGTGGAACACAGCACCAACCAGCCTAGGAATCCTGTTTTGTGAATTTGGGTAGCAAAGGCTTACACACCAAAATTTGTAACATTTTCTGGAGGCTGTAATTCTCAGAACAAGGTGCCAGCATGGCTGGCTTCTGTTGAGGTCTTTTGGTGAGGCTAACAACTTCTCCTTGTGCCCTCACATGGTGAAAGAGGGCCAGGGTACTAACTGGAGGTTGCTATAGTAATGGCACAGATCCCACTGGGGGTAGTTTTGTTGGGTGAGAAGGGGCTGACAGGCTTTTTGTTTTTGGCAGTATTGGAAAATGAACCCTGAGCCTTGAACATTGACAGGCAAGTGCTTTACTATTGAGCTATATCCCCAAGTTTTTTAAAATTTTATTTTGATAAAGAGCTAACACAGACTTCCTCAGCCTCTCAAATGGGATTACAGGCATACACCACAAGGTTGACCTGACAAGGGACTGGAGTTTGAATACAATCCTTAATAGGACATTTAACTTTCTGAAAGTACTTCCTGCAGTCTGTTGGGAAATCATGAAAGTTTCCAGGCTTGGAACCTATCTTCTACAAAATGTTTTTCAAACACAATACAGTATCCACAGACATTAATGATTATTATGGGTACATACCTTCTCGTCTAAAAGCCACAAAATTACTGGCTTAGTAATTAGTTTTTCCTTTTTAAATGAGCTAAGAAAATTTTAGAGGGTAGGGATGACAACAGACTGTCCCACAGTAACTGAAAAAGACACTGCCCTGGACTTCTAAGGCCCTTTTTCCTGTCCACTCCTCAGGTATCCACCAGGCATTGTAGGTGTGGCTCCAGGAGGACTTCCAGCAGCCATGGAGGGGATTATTCCTGGAGGCATCCCGGTGACTCACAACCTCCCCACGGTGGCACATCCTTCCCAAGCGCCCTCTCCCAACCAACCCACAAAACATGGGGACAATCGAGAGCACCCCAACGAGCAATAGCAGAGAATACTGAAAGGTAATCATTTGGATAAACTTGGGACCAAGAGACAGTGAAAAATGGATGAGCTAAGAGAAGAGTCTTTGTGACAGTCTTTTTAAACTGATCCTGGACATACACATCCTTGCTGTTGCAGTGTTAAAGCTACCAGAGGCTAGAAAACTGAAGGTGTCTGCTTACAGAAGCGCTGAGAGATTAGGACGTGACTTATTAACGACCAACTTCTGTTATTGTGTGTTAAGTTTTTCATCTGTGCATCAAATCACAACGAATAAATACAGCTTTTTCCTTTATCAGTCCCTTGGACACAGCAGGTCCTGAGCACCTTGCTCTAGAATGTTGCATCAAGAGTTCCAAACATCAAAATAAAAAAATGTTAAGAGGAAATCCCCATCTTATGACTCTAGTCCCTTTGGGCTACAGGGGCTCGTTAACCTCTTTTTACTAATAGGAAGATTAAATTACTACAAAATGTGGAGCAAACTGCCCGTTAGACATCCGCACGCATAGGATTGAAGCAGTACAGGCTCCTGTACAAAGAAGTGTCTCCCACATCTGAACTGCATACTGAGCGCGCAAAGTTGGTTGTTAGTTCAGTAATACCCTCTGATGATGCAAAAAAAAAAAAAAAAGAAAAAAGAAAAAATTATTACGTTTCACAAGCTGTTTGTACTCAAATATATTTTCTCAGTTTCAGATCCTCAGCTATTTTATTGAGTGGAAAGTCTTGAACTATAAAGGTTCAGGAAGAATAATGTTGCATTTCCTTATGTCTCAGGAAACACTTTTTATGGTAACTTGTCAGATTGTCTATGAACAAACCCACTTTTTTAGACATTGATAAATTCTTTTCTTCACGTGATATTTTATACAAGAACACTTCAGATGTGTTATTAGATGTGACTGATTTTAACAAATCCTATTAGATTTGTATCAACTAGTTACATGTTCTATTCATAGTCTTTTGTGAATCATTGCCTTTTTGTTTAAAAAGATGGCCTATTTTGAGCCTTTGTATAGGTACATTCCTGTTTTTGTGACAAAAGAAAAACTTTAAACTGTCCCAAACAGAAAAATGGCTATCAGAAGTATGTTTTGTTTTAGTGTGAATTACCGTTACTGTATTTGTTTATTGTAAAGGTGGACATTTAGCGTTCAGTGCAGTTTTCAATAAAAAGTAATTAAAATTTGTTAAGTTCTGAAATTCAAGTACATCTCACTAGTGTAAAAGTTCTCTACTTGAGATGTTTAAAGGCAACTGCATTGTCAAGTAAGCGAATTTCCAACCCATCCCTCCAAGGTTCTGTCTTTTCCCATTACCAGACTCAAGAATGCTAACATACCTCATGTGTTAACAGCATTTGACTGCAATACTGCGACTCATACAAGTCCATCATTCTCAAATCATGCCATCCTTAAGATGAAGTCATGTGTTAAAAGCAAAGTCAATGCCAGAAACGAAGCTGATCAACTTTCAGGATTTTGATTTTAATTGACGCAAAACCAAAATTATCTGGCTCAAGTATTAATGCAGGAAGGGAAGTGTGTGTGTGTGATATTTATACAAAATGTTGCAAAATAATTAACATTAGCTGATTTCATAGATTGAGAAGTTCATGTCATTGGATCTTCCTTTTAAAATAGCACTGAATTCTTTATATTAGTAATATAAAGTCCCACAATTTCAAGAGTCAGACTCCTCTGACCCTTTCCTTATCCTTCCCTTCCCATTTAAAAACAAAAACAAAATATAGTGTCAAGTATTAGCCTGCTTGGCCTCATGTCCTTACACATTTTCAGGTGGTAACCCCATCCCAACTCCACATGAAAAAATCATATTAAGACCTCACATGGAGAAACATGGAAGATATAGTTATTGGCCTATCATCCCAAGAAGCAGAAAGATAATGTAACATTAACTTCAAAATGAAATAAGCATACAAAAGAGGTTCCAACCATGTGTGTATACCATTGTTTTACCTGAACATTTGTTAAAATAGAAAACGGTAAGTCTGAATCCATGGTGTGCCTGGGTTTTAATTAGATCTTAGTTGCTCAAACAGTCCTTTGGAAACAACTGTATATATAAATTGTCTTCAAAAAAGAACAAATGAGAACAGAAACCACCACACTGGTTTCACTCTAGGAAAAAACCATAAAGTTCAGTCCACATAGTTCATGTGTTATTGTCCTAAAGACATTCATGTCTGTCACCTAGCTACATATAACCTTTGACAAAGGACTTTGTACTCTTTCTTGGGACAATAATTATGGCTGTTTAATAGTTCAAGAGCTTAACAGAGCATTGATTGACCAAAATGTTTGGCCTTTAATAGCCAGTCTGTTATGAAAACCACTTAAAGCCCCATTCCCGTCTGAGCCTAGGAAATGGAACCATCTTAATTCTTTCCCACAGGGAAGAACGCTGTATCTATCAAACGGTATGTGGTCAGAGTCACTGGTCATAAATAAATAAATAAAGAGGGAAGTCGGGGAAGAACACTCAGTGGACCACAACACACAGGACGATGCTGAGTACTGAGTACTGAGCCTGTGATTCTCCAGACGGTGTCTGGGTACAAGGCAGACCCCAGAGACCAGGTGCTTCTCCCTCTTAACACTTCTCTTTGGCTTCTTCACTTGGGAAGGCAGATTTTGCTTACCAACTGGAACAGGATCACTGCCCCCTAAAGAACTATCCCTATGCAGGGAGAACAACAGTTACTACAGATGCTGTACTAAGTAGCCAGAATGATGGCCTTATAAAAACTTCGTTATTGACCAAAACAAAAGCAAACCATATAGAGTCAATCTGTAAGAAAACCACTTAGAACAATAACACTTACCATTACTATAAAATACCAAAACTCATTTATAAGGAATCATACTGTAAAAGTAACTTCTTTCTGCAAGTTTCAGCATGCTGCAAAAATGATCCTTTCATCCTAGAAACACTTTTCACTGAGTGTTCAGAAAAGGAGGAAGACCTTGAAGATATGACAGCTCATGGATAGCTAGCTTTCTATTCTTAGTATCCCAGCATCAAATTTGAGGTTACATACATTTTGACACCATCTAAACAGAGAACAAAGTAAATATTTAAAGGTTTTCACAGGCTTTTCATCGAAGGGAAGAATGTTTGCTTTTTTGCAAATTTCTTGCCACATCAATACTCTACAAAGTGCTTATCAGGACACTGAATCTTGTGTTCCTGAGATAGGCCAGAAACTTACCTAATATTGAATGTATACCTGAAGAAGTCAAGTAATAATTCATCATAAAAAGTTTTTCTACCTAAGATTATAGTTTTAACTTTAAATAAGAATGGCCACAATTAATGAACATGCAAAAAGGAAATCTCAGACTACATAAAAATTGATCATACAATGCATTTACCACCTTACTGCATTTTTAAATCTTTATTCTGAACTGAACTGGTATTCCCAATCAGCCTAAGCAAAGGCATGCCCTTCTAACAGCGTTTGCTTAACGGGAGAGGTGATATGATGATAAAAGACAGAAGAATCCAAACACTTTCTGCCTGGCAACTTGGGAGCAGAACATTTTGGGTGGACTCCAAGTAAACATTTCACACAATCCATTCACTGACAAGCGAGCCTGTTCCCTTTCCATCCAGGGAATAAATACACACAAACAACCACTGCCCAGAGTCTGGAGTGAAAACCCTCCTTTTAGAGTACTCTAACAAATATTATAAATAAATACCTAAATACTAAAGGGGCCAAATCAGAAAACTTAAAAAGACAAAAAAAGAAATAGGCCTTTGTGAAGTTTACCCAATAAAAAAACTGTTAGTTTTTCTTGTAGTTTCTTCCTGAAAGGCTTGATTTTATTTTACAGGGCACAACAGGAACTAAATTAAAATAAAAGCTTGTTTATTTTATGTTTTACTGTGGATAATTTGTACAAAGTTTCCAAATCTGAAACTTAATGTAAAATGGATCTTTTAAGGTGAAAATAGAATGCCAGGTTCTAATGAAGAGAATATCTCAAAGGAGTAAGAGTCATCTGCCATGTGCTTTTTTGTAAGTGCCCATGCTGCAAAAAATTTTTCAATAATATGAAGATGCTGGTACAACTTTTCCTATTACGCAATTTCTTACACAACCACATGCGTTACATTTATAGACAGATTTACAATTTGAAAGGAAAAAGGTCTTAAAATTAGTTTTTGTTTTTTACAAACTGTAGTTCAACCAAAGTTTTCAGTCTCCTCATGCAGCAGATGCATTAATTATCTCCACTGGGTGTGGATCAGAAAAATAGTTGAACAAATCCTGTCAGATTTGTTTCATTCCACACTCTACACTCTGCTTGGAGCACCACACTGACTTTGAAAACCATAGCTCTGATGCCTTGCCTTGGTCTTCATTTTTTTCATTCATCTTCATCATCTTCATCTTCCTCTCCATCAGACAGGGATGTGCAAGGCCGGATCTGTCGGTATCGGTCAAGCCACTTTTCCACCATCTGTGTGACCAGGGGGTGATTTCGCCGCCGAGAGCTTTTCTGCATGGCAACCAGAACTCCTCCTTCGGTCACACAGCAGTCCAGCCACTCCCTGAGCAGTTTCTCTTGCTGCTCCTCATTACCTAGCTTTGAGAGTTTGAAGAAAAAGAGAGTAATACAACAGATAAGACTTGATAGAAACGGACTGCAGTGGGTATGACAACGAAAAGGCCAAAGCAATAAACTGTTTTAGCATGGCTTCATCCTCTTACCAGTTTTATAATTAAAACCCATTTTTTTCTGATTAAATTTTTAAGAACATCAATGGGAAAATTCTCAGAAAAGGTTAGCAGGATGAACACCTTAGAAGGTAAAAATAAACTGATCCTGGCAAAGAAAATGCCAGAGATACAAAGTCCCAACTTCAAACACATGACAAGGTAAGTTTAACTTGGTAAATTATGTATAGGTTTAAGTTGTACAAGTTATGGTCTGTGACTTATTTTTCTCAATGTTGTGATTATAAATGTTTTATGATCATTACTAGTATACTGAATAAAAGATAATAATTTTATATGAATATGGGCTTTCTGAGAGAGTATTCTTTTGTATGTTTTTACCACCTTCTCTGCCTGGTCTATATTATGCTCACTCTCCCCTGTACCTAATGATGCACTGCCTAAACATCTATCCTCAAACAAGCAGCCAGTGTTCCTCTTCTGGGTAAACTGGCTGTTAGCTCCCTAGGTCAACCACAGTAGAATCAAGAGCTTTAAAAGAGCTGAGGAACACTGAAATCCTGCCTGGTGCGAATCCTGATCCCATCTTCTCCTGGCCTGACCACTCTGCTGAGCCACGCTGGCTTTGGCAATTCTTAGAATTCTATACCCCCCACCCCACCCCCCACTGCAAGACTCACATCATCCCTGCTTGACACCTGGTATCACCCAATTTAGGCTTTTTGCTTCTTAGCACTCCATCACCTGAGGGCAAGGACTTTACTCCTCAGTTCCTTGCCCCGTCCTCATACAATAATTGTGAAAAGGTAAATTTCAATCCACCTGACCAGAATTTACGGAAAATGACAATTACTACGACCACACTCAGAAATTTAACTGATAGTATAGATATGATCAACCTGAAAAGAATTATTTAAGAAATAATTCTTCAAAAAAAAGATCAGCCTGAAATGCTGCTTACCTCCTGAGCTGATAGAAAATGCACGTGGAGTAGTTTCCTTTCACTGTCAACCAGTGGCAAAAATGTGATGGTGACATCATCATCGGTGTTCAGGTTAGCACCAGCACCTCGGTTACCATAGCCATCATTTTCCATGGCAACCAAAGCAGAGAAGTGGCCCCTTGTGTAGCCAAGAGCAATCGGACTTTTCCAACAAAAACTCTGTTCCCACAACAAAGGCAGATAAACCCCTGGAAAAGGCAGACAAAGACCATTATGGTCCTGGAGGGCAGAGCCCAGCACCCCTGCCATGGCCCCCAGCTGCCTGAGCTCTGACAGCCAAGAGCCACTCTCTCTTCCTCCTCTTCCCACTAATGGATGGCTGCTTAGGGAGGGCTGCAACTAGTATCACAGAAAATAAGACTTCTGAAGTGTCCTTCAGTAATGGCTTACCTTGAAACCGAGTGTATCCTAAAGTTTCTCCCCGGAAACTCTTATAATACTTTACTCCATAAACTATAATTGGTCGTCTAAGAATATGTGCAAGTACAAAAATGTGTGTCTGTTCCAAACTTGCTCCAGGCTGTACAGAACAAAACAAAAACAGGCAGTTCATCTTTAAAGTATTTATTGCCAAAACTGATGCATAAAAACCACCTTCTTCAGTATTCTGTCTCAACATTTTTTTGTTTTGTTGTTATTTGTTTTGTTTTTCTGAGACAAGGTCTCACCAGTTCAGGCTGGCCTTCAACTCTGTACCCCAGGTTGGTCTTGAACTCACAGCAATCCGTCTCAGTATCCCAAATGCTGAAACTACAGGTGTACACCACCATGCCCAGCTCAACTCATTTTTTTAAGGAAAAAAAACCATACTGTCAAGTTAAAGCATTTGACTCTCCAAACAGCAAAGCCCAATAAAAATGTAATCAAAATCTACAGTGTCTATGCACAAGTATCATTCACTACCCAAAGTCAAAAACTAAACACAGTAGGTGTGGATAAATAGTGAGATACACTTTGCTATCGAATTTTAATACTGTGCAATCTCAGGGACCAGAGATCTGTATAATCATATTCTGATTAAGCTAACTGGGAAAGTGCTACATACAACAAAGTCTCCTGACAAAGAAAAAAAGATGAACTTTTATTTCATACAAAATGAACTGGCACAAAAACATATTTCATTTTAAAAAAATGAACTGGCAATATCACCTAACTCATGAATAGTAATGCTCACTCAATCGGCCTACCTCCCAATTACAGTGACTCTTAACAACACAAAGTCAGGGGGCAAATCTCTCAGCTGTAGATTAGCCACTGAACCCTGCCGTAATGGCAAATCAACGATAATGCTTTCTGGAAATGTGAGTTTCTTGTGTGTATCTGAAATTTACCATTTATTACACTGAATGAAACTAGCAAGAAACCAAGGGTGTAAAGAATGACCCCATGCAGTTGTTACACAGAGGCTTCATTTACAAAAGAATGTGCTAGCAGATACCAGAAAAATTCATTCTCACATCAATTAGAAGTTATTCCTGTCTGTGCCAATTAGTTCAGAGTAAGCCGGACTGCACATTTTCCTCTGAACAGGAAAAGGATGCAGCTTCACCACTGGGGATCATTCTAAAGAATGACTTCCCCAGGGCCTGAGAGCTCAGCTCCACTATGCAAATACATATTAGCTGGGTGGTCCTGGGTAAGTCCCCACCTCAGATTCAGAACAGGAGCTAACCTGCAGGTAGGTAAAAAAGGAATAAAACACCTCCTTTGTGGAGGAGGAATAGAGAGCAATCTCTGACTTACACAGTGCTCAGAATCATCACAATACAACTTTCATTTTGACAGTTCTTAGCACTTAATATAAGAAACACACATTTAGAGGCTGGGGATTTCGCTCAGTGGTTAGAGTGCTTGCCTCACAAGCACAAGGCCCTGAGTTCAATCCCACTCCACCCCCAAAAAGAGAAAAAAAAAAAAAAAAGAAACACATGTTACTCTGCAAATTCTGCAGTGAGGACTTGCTATGGCCATGTATTTAGCAAACAGCAGTCATGCCTAGAACCCAAGTCGACTGATGGCAAGTCAAGTACTTTCCTTTGTATCTCCCTCAGTGCCTCCAACATGGTCTGCTCAAACTGAGGAATTACGACCATATGGCTTACCTTTTTCCATAGGAGCAACTAGACTTGCAGCATCCTTACCTGACTAGCAAGAGAGAGTATAAAAGCCCAGTCTTCTTGCCATTGTTCTTCTCTCAAGGAAAAATGTAAACCAAAGCTCTGAGAATACCAGGATTCCCAATCTTTCCAGCGTGTATAAAACCTAGAAAAACAAGATTGTAAAAATAAAACAACATAAATAAAGACAAAAAAATAAAAAAATAAAACAAGCCTTGTGTAAACTACTTTCAACATTCCAATTACCTATTTAATGTAGTCTTGAGGCAATTCACATCAAGATTAATTTCACTAATTTTACCTGGCTTCAATATATTTTTCAAATTAAAAATGCTTCCATTCTGTTAACAGGCATCTTTTAACGTATTTTCAGCCAGAATTTGACTTACCATCCACCAAAAACTTTCATGAAACATCAAACACTAGTGATGAGAACAGTTATTCTGAATTGTCTACTACTGGCTTACAAATAAAGACACTTAATACACCATCTGTCACAAAGATGCCATAACCAATGTATCATTACCTGTATAAAAAACAGAAAATATTCTATTCATTCAGAATACCAAGATCACTGCTCTGAAATTTCTTCCTATAAATATCTCTCGGTGATCACCTGATAATCTAAAAACACACACTGCAACTACAAAAACAAGTCCTTTTTCCTATTTAATACCTTTGTAAATGTTTCACCCTAATAAATGAGGCAAATCTGAAACTGGATTGCTAACAGACTAAATAGCTAAAAGTAAAATCTAGTCTTTCCTTATATCACATAAAATATTAACTAAAACCAGAAATAATTACGTTCAAAATTGTGGCTCACAGTCTTACAAAATAAGCCAACTACAGACTCTGAAGTAAAGACAGACATAAACATCACATTTCCCATCTATGTACTTCAATTCTAAGTAAAAGACAATAAAACAATCTGGGGCTATGTGTATGGTGGAATGAGGCCCTGGGTTCAAATCCCCAGTATCAACAACCACCCCCAAAACAAAAACAATCTGCTGTTGTGGAAAGTTCCGACGTAAGTTAAATTGAATGGTGTCACAAGCATCCTTATGGTTAATTTAATAAGGACTCTGTAGAAACTATTTTAGAGTTTTTAAAATGAGTAAGGATAATGTTCCATGTTTTTGGTTGGCCGAAAAACATTTTTCACTCAGGCATAGTGATACATGGCTATAATCCCAGCATTCTGGGAATCTGAGGCTGGAAGATCTCTCTGAGCTCAAAGCCAATCAGGGGATGGTCCCTCAGTTAAATTCCCAGCACTGAAAAAAAAAAAAAAAAATCATATTCTAGGTAACCAAAGGGTTTTGAGTGTTTTCTTCCATTTTCATTTTTTATTAGTACATTTCTTTTTAATCCCAATATAAAATATTTTTAAAATAAAATATGGGTATTTGTCTTTTACAATAGCTAAGAATCAGGGAAATATATTTGAATGTTTTGGTACCAATGAAATAACTGTTCAAATAATCACCTCACACACAGACTAAGCCCTAAATTCGAAAGCAACAAATTAACAAAATGTGGTACATAACCATACAATGGAATATTCTTTAGTAATGTAAAGGAACAAATTACCAATACATGCTACAGCATGGACGAACCTTTTGAAAATTGTATGCGGAGTAAAAGAAGCCATTCACAAAGACCACATGTGTGGTGATGCCACTTATATGACATATCCAGAAAAGAAAAATGTAGAGACACAAAGTAGATTAATAGTTGCCTGGGACTAGGGATGGGAAATAGGAGTGGTTTTTAAAAAAGACACAAGGTTTTCTTTTTGGCTTGATGAAAACGGTCTATAATCCTGTTTAGTGATGGCTTCACAATTCTATAAATTTAATAATCACTGAATAGCACAGACAGATTAAGTGCATTTTATGGTCTACAAACTACTTCAATAAACCTTTCTTAAAAAACAACCAAAATCCAGGCTTAGATTTCCCAGTCCTCATACTCCCCGAACTCTCCCACTCCCAGGTGCTAGGGATCAAACCCAGCACCTCACGCAATGCTAGGCCATGTCCCCAGCTCTTTAGAATTTATGAAAGACATTTCAGTCTTTTTTTTTTTTTTAGCATTTTCATTGTATCTACTCACATGATAGCACATGGATTTGGAGAGGCATAGTTATATATTATTATATTTGTCTATAAATACCAAACAAAATTTGTGGCAGTTTATACTGAAAAATATAACAACTCAAAGCTACAGGTAACACTACCAAATGACAAAAACAGCAGTAATTCTTTATGAACTGTACGTTTTTCTTTCCTCATGTATCCCTCTCTATCTGCTCCTCTGAGAAATCAGATTAACATGTCAATGAAAGGCAAATGCAATACTGTATACCCAGTCTTGAGAACTCGTGTCAGCTCAAATCACAGGTATCCAACAGGTACAGCCACACACACAAAAATAGCCTACCCTGAGGTGTTCATATAACAGAATATTGCTTTCTCAGTTCTTACCAGGTATTTTACAGAATTTAAAATATATCTCCTAGTTGATCTGGATTATGGGCACAACGGTACCTCAGCAAAGAGCTGCTTTCAGAAAAAAGGAAACTACACAAGTGAATGCCAGTTCCAGCTCTCCTGGCCTAAGCTAAGACCCCAAGTTCCTCACCCCTTCTCATCCTACCCTGAAGAGTTACCTGCTGAGCTCACAGAATCCCTGAATCAATGGCTATCACAGTTCTTCTTCCCATTAGCTAATCTCTGGCCCACTTCCATTCCCAAAATAATACAGCAAACAAAAGCATTCAGCAAAATTTTGCTTCTGTTAGCAAACTCCTCATGGAGTGATAAACACAACCATGGCCATCCTCCCCACACAAACACAAATACAGCCATCTCCAAAATCATAAAACAAATTACATTCGTAAACCAAGGTAGCATGCAGAAGGATGTCCCTGTGACCAGTGTACTTAATACAGCCCAAACCATCAGGTAAAGGTGTCTCAGCGGGGATAGGAGGAAGTGATGTCGCGAGGCACACTGTGGGGAATCCTGTCCACAGGCAAGCTCCAGGTCCCCACTCTTGAAGCATCTTTTTAGAGTCAGGACTACTTACTCAAAGTTCTGCTGCAACACTTAGCAGCAGCTGTAAACAAACAGCTTCCTTCTTTCTCATTCTAACAGGCACTCTCCCCACCAAGCCTATTTACTTGCTACCTCAGATTACAGGACTCTCTTCCTACTTCTGTGCTAGATTTAAAAACAACCTCAGATGATAACACCACCTTAGAATCCAAGCAGTCCAATCCAAGTATCAGTGGCAACTCTAATACAGACCTACTGCCAGCTTTGAATATCAGGTAACATACGCCCTAAGCTATTATTATTAACCACAAATGTCTTTAAAAAAAAAAATCACAATTACGATAAAAAGATACCACTTGCTGACATTTACAATGTACTTTCAGTCTTACAGTAAGACCGGATGTTACCAGGCTGCCTTTTAAAGGGGGAATTTGCAAACTGGTAGATTTGCCACAGCTAAACTTCATAAACACAAGGGAATCAATCCACCTCATAGAGCAGTCACATCAACCAAGTTTACAGACAGGGCAAGATCTGTGAAACCACGATGCCAAAAGACTGCTACCACAGGAATCAAATCATTCTCATCCTCTCAGCACAGGCACATCAAATCATCATCAGATTACTGCTTGATAAACATGCAACCTGATGAAGACAGGCTAATTAATAGCACCCAATTTACCTAGGCAGATGAAACGCCCCCACCATAGAAACTGTCTTGTCCATACTATCAGACCAATCCACAGCATCCACCGCCACTAAAAGGCAACAAAGCCCTTTTCCTGGACAAAGGCTAAATGACTAGATCATCTACCTGAATGACATGTTTTTTTCTCTATTTATATTATACAACCAATCAGATTTACATGTAAGCTTGCCCGCCAGGGAGCTGTTTAATTCAGGTAATCACAAAATTTTTACCCTATTGTATTATGCTTTAATCTACAATGTACCTCAAGAAAGTAATGTTCTCATGTCCAAATTCTAGAGAATATTTTTATTCAGTAAGTATTTAACAAACATTCACTATGTACCAAGCTATTCTAGGTACTGTACCAGATCTTCCACAATGAAACAAATCAAAACGTCTGTCCTCTTTATATTCTAATTTACCACATGCAATCCCTAAGTACATCAAAATTCACAACTTGTAAATGCTCAAAAATGCTAAAAAGACACTAGGACATTCTGAGACAATTGCAGAAATATGACTATCGACTGTATGTCAGGTAACTAAATCTTAGGTATAGTAACAGTGTGACTGAATAAATATTCTTGTTCTAGAAAGATGTATATTAAAGAGTAAATAAAACTTTATGAAGTCTAAACCTAATTGGTATAGCAAAGTAAGCACATAAAGATGAAGCAGGTAAGCCAAAATGTTAATAATTAGTCAATGAAATGAAGGAGATAGTGGGATTTAGTGTTTTGTTTTGTTTTTAAGAGTTCTGGGGGAAAAACTTGCAAAAAGTGATCTCTTAAGAGACCCTTCCCCCAGAAAGAAAAATAGCTTATAAAACAATGTCAGTAAGAGTATGGTGACATTAAGAAATTAAAATTGAACAAAAACGAAATAATTATGACCAAATACCTTACCAATATTTAAGGTTATTGAATTTACACTGTTTCTACTTTATAAAAATAAAAAAGTTTCCATTTTAAAGCTTCAAATGTTTTTATTTTAAAGCTCAGCTAAAAGGTATGAAAACCCTTGAGATACTATTCTAAGGGTCTTAAGGTCCAAAACCAAAAAGGTTTTTTCTCTAGCTTCCACAGAAAATCTAAGTGAAAATTCCACTCCTAAGGGGAAATAATAGGCAAGTGCGGCCCAGGTAGAAACAGTGAAGGACACCAGCTCACCAATGTGAACAGTCATGCAGGCTGTCATGCAACGCCTTCCGAAGCACCGAGTCCTTGTCATAAATACCCCAGGTAGCTTGTAGTACTGAGTCAAGTAAGCAGTCTCCTGCAGTCCGGTTCCAAAGAGCATAAAGTCGACTGTCCAAACGTGTAGCCAACTCCAAGGACCAGTTTATAATTGGTGATTCTTCTTCTAACTCTATGGAGAATTTAAATAACATGTTTGATAAAATTTGAATAACACGTTCGTTTTCATGCCTATGTAATCGCAAAATATTCAGTGGGATAAAGAACTTGTCTTTTTTACATGTAAAATAAAGGCTGACATGGAATTTACTAATAAATACCTAAATAAACTTCATCAATTGAAATATAAACTTTTTGAGTATGTCAAACATCCTGATGCGCTGGAATAATTTATTCAACTTCTAAATTCTTTACAATTTTATTTTCTAAAATGTGCTTAATATATTCATTCTTGAATAAAAAGTAGAAAACCAACGTTTTAAGAATTTTATATTCTTGTTTATTCTCTCAGACTTAAGAGTCATTAATAAGCACTTTTCTCCCCATTTTCTTTTGATGCTTGGGGTCAAACCCAGGGTCTGGTGCCTGCTAGGAAAGTGCTCTACTACTGAACTATACCCCTAGTCCTAAGGACTATTTTAAAACAGTAGAATATGACACTGCTCTTAAAAATTTTACATCTTTAAAATAAAAATAAACAAGCTGATTATATACCAAACTACTCCATACCTTATGAAACAAAGCAAATGTTAATTACCAAATAAAAGGTAAATCACACTCATTAATTACAAGCTTACCTTTTTGAACATCTCTATCAAGCACCTCATCAAATAATTTTTCTTGAACTGTTGGGGGCAAATCTTCAATATCTACAAAGAGAAATCAGACTTAAAGGATGTTTTTTTCAGGGGTTGAGGATTTAGCTCAGTAGCAGAGTGCTTGCCTAGCAAGCGCAAGGCCCTGAGTTCGATGTCCGGCACCCAAAAAAGATGTTTCTTCTTTTTCATGATAAATTTAACACCAGCCTCTAACAGTTATGTCCTCTATAATAACTTTCTTTCCACTGAAAGCTGTCAAGGTTTGTTTATTTTTTTAAATGTGTGTATCTGCCAGGCGTGGTGGTACACACCTATAATCCCAGCACTCAGGGGGCTGAGGCAGGAGGATTGCCAAGAGCTCAAAACCTGCCTAGGCTACCCAGTGAGTTCAAGGCCAGCATGAACTACACAGCAAGACCCAGTCTCAAACAAAACAAAACAAAAACAAAACAAATGTGTATATGTAATGTGTCTGGGCTATAAAATATTTCCTTCCTGTATTTCACTGCCAAAACCCCAATTTAAAATATAAAGAATATGCTTGCCTTGCAAGCACAAGGGCCTGAGTTCGATCCCTGGCACCACCAAAAAAATAAATAAATAAATAAATAAAATAAAATAAAATATAAAGAATAACATTTGGACCAATAATTAAATATAAATTTCTATTTGTTCTCTTTATACTGATAAGTATACAGACTTGTTACTTTCAAACTTTAGAATTTTCTTATAAAAATCAATAAACTATGCATTTTGTCACTCAGTCTTTTGTAATCATTTTCCAATTCTCTATTAATAACCTAGAGTAAGAAGCATTACCCTTAAAAATATCTTTCTTTTAAAAAGAAAAAAAGCATTTTCAATTCAAAACAAAAATCTAACCATAACTTGGAGTAAGCTTAAATATAAAAAGTGCATTTCAAATTAAATTTGCTCTGATTTTAGAAGGCTTAGTTATTATTATCTACCATTTGTAACTGCCTCTGTTTATATCTGAATATAAAAGTTCAAAACATTCAGATCCCAGAAGGAAGCTTGATTTTAGAAACTTTCTGATGTCTGGTGTATTTATTCAATGCCAAGTGACAAAAGACATCCTGGAAGACATTTTCAACTGCCAACGAATTGAAAAATGGAAACACACTTCACAAATATAGTAGAAGTGAATGCAAATGAGTGAAAAGGAATGACAAGTTCAAAAGTACCAGTGTCTTTAAATCAAATAACCTAAGTCTACACACCAAAAGACGACGTTCTCAATTCTCTTCTAAATACCAGTTAACCAAAAGCTATCTAATTCAAAATAATACAGAGACCTGAAAAGTGAAAATTAAAAATAGACTAAAAACAAGGATAGTCTAAAAATAACACCATAAAGGAAAATGAATGGACAAAATACTGTTTACAAAGATCTAAGGCCCACAAAGAAATCAATTACCAATAACTAAAGCATTTGTTTACAAGCAGCCCTTGAACTGATCACTTCCTGCATAAACAGCACAATCAATTGAATTAAGATGCCTACCCAGTAGCTAAATTATTTTCTTACAAAACCACAATTTTCATCCACATAGACTACAATAAAAAAGAAATTTCATTTCACATTAAATTTTGGAGTTACCTGCTGGCAACGTAAATGTTACAAGGTCAGTTAGAAAATAGCAAGCAAAATCCCCTTTTCTCTGATGTAGAGAGGCAGCTATTTCTCTCCGGATTTGTTCTGTCAGTTCAGGGCACACCATTGCTGGAATACACTTTGCTGCTTGTTGGGACACCTTGAATACAAAAGAAACTTTGCTCGTACCTCATTTATCATAAACAGAAGCAAAACACAATAGCATTAAAAGAAATTACCAAAATTTCCCAATTACTCAGTTGTTCTTTCCAATGTTAAAATGTACTGGGTGTTATTTCTACACCAGTAGAAGTATATAGGCAAGTGCTCTACCGCTGAGCTAAATCCCCAAACCCCAAAGATAAGGAATTCCAGTTCACAGAAAAAGAGAAAAATTAAACTCTTCTTTCACATGTTTCAAGTACCCTGACTTGAAATAAAGAAAACAAATTTAAACAACTTTTCCCCTGGCCTGAAACCCCTCCCACTTCCCCATTTGCTACCACATTTAATTTTTAAAAAGTATCTGTTATCTCCAAATTTGAACAAAGATGGAAAACCCATGAAGTCCAGCCCAACAGACACTGAGATATGAACACTGCTGTAAAGAGCACTACATCACAGATGCTAAGAAAGGAAATAAAACAAACTATAGATGGCTAGAACGAACTTTCCCTTCATGCTGAAAAGCAATAAACCACTAAAAGATTTCACCTTCTATTTCAGCTGTATTCAGTTTGTGTACCTGAAGAGATCTATATACAGAAAACTGAAATAAAAGTTTCTGCCAGTGAGTTGAGTCTGGTGCCAATCCTGAGTGAGCCAGTCAGCTCTGCTCCTGGCCTGTCATCAACCTGATGACAAGCAATCTGGGGACCTTCCTGCAGGCAGCTTTCCAGTAACACAGGCTCTGGAGCAGCAGGTCTCTCAGTAAAGCCATTCAAAGAGTAAGTTTTCTTGATAATGTCAACTATGTAGCATTTGTGGACAACTTAATTACTATTATGTAAAGAGGATTTCAAAATCCCTGTATAACACAGAAAGCTCCTATACAAAAATTCAGTTCTGTTACTTTATTAGCTAACACTGTTAAAATAGATACCAGAAGTAAAATTTTTTAAAATAGCCTTTTCCAGTCTGCCAGCCCTCGGACCCTTTCTAAAAATTGTAAAACTTCCAAAAACCACCTATACTAGACCCTGAATACTGCTAACATTCCAAGAAAAATGTGGCCTCCAAGTTTTTTCAACCTTTCACCACCACTTTAAGGAGGACATGTCCCTGAAGCGTGCCTGTCATCTTCTTGCCTCCAATTCTGTGATTTCCAGCATCTTAATGCTAGTAGTTCTTAATGTAGGGCCCATGAACTTTTTGAGAATGGTTGGTGAACTTAAATGGGACTTTTATTTTAATTAAATTTAAATCCATCAATGTCACTAACTTATTAATTTTTTTGTTTTGTTGTTGTTGTTGGGGTTTTTCTTTGGGTGTTTTTTTGTTTTGTTTTGTTTTGAGACAGGGTCCTGCCTTGTAGTCCAAGCTAGCCCCAAACTCACTATGTAGCCAAGGCCAGCCTCTAACTCATGATGATCCTCCTGCCTCAGCCTCCCAAGTGCTGGGATTACAGGCATGCACCACCACGCCCAGCAATTTCACTAACTTCTTGCCCATAATAAAATGATAATAAAATGCATTTTCTTATATAAATTACAAATTTGGCTTAGTATTTTGGGAATTATATTTCAATTTAACTGACTTCATTTGTAATCCTATTTATTTTTATTTTACTTGGAAAGTTTTTTGAGTACACAGGTCCCACTAGGCTACCAACAAGTCCTTGACATAAATGAGAAGTCCAGATACATATCCCAAATTCAATATTCTCCTGTTCTCATTTCTAAAGAATCTGGCTCTGTGCTTACTCTGTAGACACATCTCAAACCCATATCCATGTGTCCATTCAGTCTCTCTACTAACCCCCCCTTTAATACTACCCTCCAAAGTAACTATCCCACTGAGACTGCATTCCATTACCAATTTTATTGCTGACCTGGAACGAAACCACTCCACCTCTCTCTCATGCTATACCAAGGTTGGTCAACATGTCCCATAGAATTTGGCAGTGATTAGAGTTTGCTGCTTCCTAAACTGATTCTTAAAAGATACTACAGGGGGGCTGGAGATTTAGCCCAGTGGTTAGAGTGCTTGCCTTCCAGGCACAAGGCCTTGAGTTCGATCCCCAGCACAAGAAAAAAAAAAAAAATATATATATATAGTAGGTTCCATTTGGATTATTCGCTCACACTCTCCCTCTCTTGAATCATGGGTAAAACCATGATTGCTCTAGGTAAAACCAGCTGCCACATGAGTTAATACTGTGCAAGAGCCTACATGGCAAAGAATAAAAGCCTCCTGCCAACAGCCATGTATGTGAGTGATCTTGGGAACAGATCCTCTAACCCTAGTTGAGCTTCTTGACTAGATCCCTCACCAACAACTTGACTGCAACATTGTGATGTCTATAGTCAAAATCATTCAGTTAAGCCTGCACTGGATTCTGGACTCTAGCAAACTGAAGTAACTAATATTTGTTGTCTTAAGCTACTAACTTTTCAGGTAATTTGTGACATGGCAGTAAGTAATAAACACTGGTGTTCTAACATCATCCCACTGCTAGTTCCCAGATTTTCTTGGAAGTCCAGTGACTTATGATAGCCCCTTCTGAACCTTCTTCTCTACCAGCTAGAGGGGAACCTATGAATACCCTAAAAACTTTAACCAGGGTTCAGAGCTGCCTACCTTGTCTCCTGCCACCACCAGCAACTACACTACAATGATGTCCCTTCCAATTCTTAACACAACTGGCATCACAACACAAATGCGACTAGGCCTCAGAATAGTTAGAGGTGGTTTGTGTAGTGTCTATGTTCCATCTGATCTCTCTAATTATACTGCTCCTTTACAATAGTGCTCTTTTCTCTTACACTCAGTAAACCTGTCCACTGTTTTCATCACAGCCTTTGGTATCTCTAAACCTCTCTCTCCTGAGTCTACCTACTCCTTCCCCCTGGTGTCAGTGGAAATCTAACCAAACTGATCACAAAGGCTGGTGACTAGAATCACATTTTCATCTAACCTGCATGATTTGTAACACCCTCCACAATGTCCTATACATAACAGTTCCCAAATACTAACAAATTTGAATAAACAAACATGCCTAAGTTCACAAACTGTGTAATGATACTCTGAATCTACAATCAGTCTGACTTTGTACTTTTACTGTATTTCCCTTATTTAAAAAAATGCCTGAACAATAAAATCGTATCTTGAATAATTCATTTGCAGTAATTATCATTTGTAACATTAACTTAGTTATCTAAACCCAAAACCTTAGAACCAGTCCAGTCCATTATCTCACCACTACTCCTACATCCAGTGCACCTGCTTTTTAAGACTAAGTACATCTCCATACCAGCCTGTTTCTTTCCATTTCTATGGTCACTATGCTACTGTCAGAGTTCTGACCAGCTTCACCGCAACAGGCTCCTAACTAGCCTTGCCCCTCTCCAATGCACACCACAATACAATCTGTTCTTGTCAGTTCCCTGCTCCTCTCCTGGCTGTCTTTCAGCACTCTCAAAATAATCTAAAAATTCCGTGACAAGGAAAGAATGCCCTCAGAATAATCTTTAAAGTGCCTTGACATAGAGGATCCTTCATAATCCTGCCCCTGTTCATCTCTCACACTTCCCTTCTCTCAGTTTCCAACCACTACTCAACCTTTCTGAATTATATGCAAGTAAATTCACCACAAACACATACCATGACCTCTGGCCCCTGTATAAATGGTTTCCTCAAGTCCTCTCCCCTGACCTACTTCACATGTCTAACTCCTACTCCTTCTCTCCAGTTAGCTAAAATGTTACCTGCTCTAAGTAAGAAGAGCATGCAAGCACCCGTAAGTGTTCACCTGATGAAGCACTTGGCACTTCATCACTGCACAAACTGTAAAGAGTTACCCACTCATTTTTTTACTTTTGTGGAAATTTACTGAAGGAAGAACCAGTGTCGTCACAATTCCACTCTCAGCATACTGCCTGGGATACAGCACAGTCAATACATATTTTTTACCGAATGACTAAATGAGTAACAGATACATGCTAGTGCCTTTTAAACATAATTCAAATAATGTGTGATTGGAATACTGTGGCAAAATGTCCTACTTTAAAAACATATACTACTTGGGGGGCAGAGGTGTGCATTTGTAGTCCTAGCTACTTAGAAATCTGAGGCAGGAAGATCACTTGAGTCCAAGACTTCAAGGCGAACCCAGGCAACACAGTGACAATTCATTCAAAGAGAAAAATTAAAAAGCAAACACCCTTAAAAAGTATATTCTGTTAGCCAGGTATGGTGGCACACACATGCAATCCCAGCACTCAGGAGGCTGAGTTAGGAAGACCACTACAATTTTGAGGCCAGCATGGGTGTAGAGTTCCAGGCCACTTAAACAATATACGGAGACCCTGTCTCAAAAAAACAAAACAAAAAAAATTATGTATTGTTGAAATTTTACTTGCGTTTAATATGACTTCCCAAATATGGGTAATAACATATTTAAGAACTGTTTAGAGAAACATTATGTCAAAAATGAAAACCAAAGAATATATCTCCTTAGTATAAGAAAATAATTCACCAAAATGCCACACTTACCTCCGTAAGCAATATTGCTAACATATCCTGTCTTTGAAAACGTATAGCTAAGTGTACCAGCGTATAGCCAACATCAAAGGCAGAAGGACGGTTCAGCAAGCGTACTTCATCTGCAGTGAGCTGACGTGCAATATCTCCTCCTGATGACTTGTATGCTTCTATGGCAGCTAAATCACCTTCTACTACCCCTAAAACAAGCATCAAGATAGAAAAGCATTTAATTCTATCTTCCTTCAAAAGGTTCAAACCTGTAACATTCACATTAAAATTTAAGTGTTTTTCTGTGCTTCCTGGATCCTGAGGTATCATTTAAATTTCCTAAAGAATATAAGGAAAATTAGTGTTTCCCTCCCTTTTTAAAATTTCTTTCCAGAACTGAAACTGCCTGAATAGGCACTTACCTTGTATCAGTGCTGTAGAAGAACTGTTAGAATACAGTAACTGGACTGAAAACATGTAACCTAGTGTGAGAAATAGACTTCACAGAAGACACCAAGCCCCTGTGTTGGTCCTGAGCTTGTCCAGACGGCAGAAACCATGGAGACGGGGTATATATATGCTTCCAGTTGGTGCTGGGCTGCTTTGCCCTTTATTGCATTCTTAAAGCCAAATTTAAAAAATAATAATAATAATAATGCTGTGCTTTCCACTGCTGTTAAGCTTTTTTTTCCCACTGTTAAGCTTTGAAACAACTACCATCTCAAACAAAAAACTAGAAGTTTTCATTGTAAGAAAATGAAACATTGTAAGAAAAGTTGGCAATATTTTTATCAGAGATCCTCTCATAGATGAGACTTCCCCATATCTATTAAGAATTGTTAATGAAGTAAAAATGGAACCAGATTATCTTGAATTAAAAAATACTAAAATATGGGGCTGGAGATTTAGCTCAGTGGTTAGAGTGCTTGCCTTGCAAGCAGAAGGCCCTGAGTTCGATCCCCAGCACCAAAAAAAAAAAAACCTAAAATAAAACATTATAAATCAATTAAGGGCAGAGGATAAAATAAGCATCACTTTCGCCAAATCCATAAAAAAAACTTTCCATTCCCATTAATCATTTTATTAATTTTAACATAAATTATTCTTAAAAACAGTAATTGTGTTTACTAAGCAGTACAGTATGAATAATAAGCAGCCAGGAAAAAAAGAATGTATAAATTAGCTTCTAATTTAATGTAAATAGTGCTTTTTAAAAAATACAAGACTATGGAACCAAATAATTCTAAGTATTTCAAAAAATTATTGAACAAAATGCTAATACTACCTAAAATACACGTTAGTGTACTTTTTAAAAAAAGTTTTAGGGGTTGAATATTTAGCTCAGTGGTAGAGTGCTTGCCTAGCAAGTGCAAGGGCCTGAGTTTGATCCCCAGCACCCAAAAAATTAAGTTTTAATCATCATTTGGAATTAGGAATCACGATAGGTAACAATCTTCCACTTTACTAAAAAAAAAAAAAAAAGCTTTAAAATGATAATTCCCACATTCATTTAATACTCATGCCATACTGAGCACATCACTAGGCAATACAAGAAACACAAAGACAGTATGACTCCTATATTAAAAAAAGTTCTTTTTAATCCTATCTATGGGCCATGAAAGGCCATTTCTGAAAATTTTCAAACTTCAGGGTTATAGATTCATTCTGCAAGTCCAGATCATTCCCCCATAAAATGTCTCCTTTCTCCCTACACTATACATACATTTCTCAGATTAAGAACTCATGATAGAGCTGGCCATGGTAGCATGCACCTGAAGTCCCAGCACTCAAGAAGCTAAGGCAGGAGGATCACCTGGACAACACAGTTGAGATCTTCCCTCTCAAAACAAAACAAACAGGAAAAAAAAAAAAAAAAAAAAACCACACAATATCAGCACTAAGACTGTAGCTAAGTGGCAGTGTTTGCCTAGCTGCCTAGCATGTACAGGCCCAAGACCCAGCACCAACAAAACAAACAAAACAAAGATCTCTCGTGATATTAAATGATAATACCTTCTTGCGGGAGATTATTTTTGCAGCAATGTTGCTAATATATTCCTTGCTATATGCACAAGTTCAGCTGTAAATCTCATCCCTAATGTACTTTATAAAAAGCTTCAAAACATGCTTATAAGCAACAGTGACCTAGAAGTCATTAGGGCTAAAACAAAGCAGAGCTGGCATGAGACAGTGGTAATTAACCGTCCCAAAGGACAAGCCCAGAGAATAGACACACAAAGCGCTACTTGACTTAAAGACAATCCTGAGGCTAGGGATGTACAGCACTTACCTAGTATGTGTGAGATCTAGAATAAACTTCAGTAACACATACACACAAAACTACAGTTACAAAGAATTTTCTACTTCTAATTATGTTCAAGTACACAACTCTAAAACTTGTTTTAATTAATAGTTAAGAACCAGCCCCACAACTTTTTGAAAAATTTAACGCAGTTTATTTTATTTAGAACTGAGTATGCCCAGCTCATCTCCTATTTTTCCATTCAGTCCTATCAAACCCAGAACTCAGGATGGAGTTGCAGCTCAGAGGTAGGGGACTTGCCTAGCATGTGGAAGGCTATGGGTCTGATTCCCAGCACAAGCAAACAAACAAAAAAGCTGTAATCATTTCAAGGTGCATGCAACATCACTATATAATTTTCAGCTTAAACCTAAAAGTCTACCTATTTACAAAATTTCATGAAATACATGAAATGTTCTAAATTCTCCCAAAAGCAACCCAAGAGTTTGATTTACTTGAAATGAAAAATACACTCAAGTACACCTGTACGTATATCTGTATATACAAATGTGTTTGTATATATTCATGTATTTTTTATTTTCAAAAGACAAATACGATGTATTCTGAAACTAAACGCCAAATTACTTCTTTAGTCTTTTTTCTTTTTTTTTTTTTTCTTACCAATACCGGTAGAATTTTATTACAGTAAACAAAGACAAATGCTTTTATAGCATTGTTTTCCAAGTGTTTCATGAATGGTCAAAGCAATCCGGAACTGTAACATAACTCAGCTCTGAACAATTTATTTAACTGAAATGCCATGCACTGACTTCCATTTATTTTGATACATCTTTTCCCCATGGTGATTTAGAGGATCTTCAAGCCAATATAAATATTTCATAACCATTTGGCCATTTGTTTATATACCTGCATAGTACCTCCCCATCTTTTAGCAAGAAAAACACCAAAGAGTAAGATCTGACACAAATAACTAGGTATAATCAGAATCTGCTCTAAATATTTGTTTCTCTAAGGTAAAGGCACCATACCCCCATCCAATTAAGAAAACCATCCTTACAACACAGGACAATTTTTTATTTTTAAGCAGGGCCTACACCACTTAGCCACTATTAGGTGCTGAAAGGCAGAGCTATATCCCCAGCTTATACCATGAATTCATAGGGAATAGGTTCCAGCAACTCGGGCTCCTTACCCTTGGTTCCCACAATATGTGCTTCTTTGGGCAGCACAGGCTGACGCTTCAGTTGAACCCAGGTACCTTACTTACTCTTTGGCCTCTTTCTTTTTCTGATCATCTTCCTTGATGGGTTTCAGGAAGCTATCTTGACTCTTTGAGTATTTAATATGCTCAATACACATAAATCCTCTTGGCAAGTATCTTGCCTTTAACTTGCTTGTTAACAACAACAATTCCAACAGCATGCTGACTAACACCGTAGACTCTTGCTATTTTGCCATGGTAACATTTGTGTGGCATTCCTTTTTGAACAGTACCCACTCCCTTCATGTCTACAAAGTCATCCTTTTTGTAGATTCGAATGTATGTGGCCAAAGGAACAACCCAATGTTTTCTAAAAGACCTAGAGAACATATAGGTCCTCCTACCTTTTCTTCTCCTCTTTCCCTTTGTGTTTGTCATTTGGGCAAATTACCGGAAAATGGCTGTTCCAGATGAAAGGAAGGTGTCCTTACTATTTCTTAGTTAACTCACTACATAAGCCAAAGTCTAGAACAGTGGTGGTGAACCTATGGCACGTGTGCCACAAAGGCACACAAAGCCTTCTGTCAGCATGCAAACCAAGTCCTCCCAGCAGCAGGGCACTAGACAACAGCGTACACAGGAGTCACGTACATGCTCAGAAAGGAGCAGCAGCATCAACTGTTCGTGTCACTGAAAGCTCTGTTACTGGGTTTTTCTTTTAAGACAAAAGATGTTACTGTGTGAGTTTTTTCTAGGCTCTAACCTCAGTATTTGGGTTTAATTGCAGTGTTAGGGCTCTGTGATAAATAAGTGGGTTTAGGGCTGCAAGTTGGGCACTCATCTGTAAAAAGTTCACCCTCACTGGTCTGGAGGAATCTCATATTAAAATTTCTTTTTAGGGGGATTGGGGATTTAGCTCAGTGGTTAGAGTGCTTGCCTAGCAAGCACAAGGCCCTGAGTTTGATCCCCACCACCAAAAAAAAAATTGTTGCTGGGGCCTGTGTGGGTATAAACACCATTGGCACTGAGCTATATATCCCCAGCCTTTTTTAAAATTTTTTACTTGAGATAGGGTCTCACTAAGTCACTCAGTTGCCCAGGCTGGGATCAAACTTTCTATCATCCTACCACAACCTCCCAGAATGCTAGGATCACAAGTGTCTGCTACCATACCCTGCTACGTCTTAAAAATTCTTAAGAATTCATTTCCTCACTAATGTTTCTGCATGGTTTCTGAAATCAGAAGTTACTTAGAACAATCAAGGGGAGGTAGAACACAGATCAAATAGCAGAACAATCACACTGTGCAACTACAATTTATACTACCCATTCCATACTAAGTGCTATTAAAAAATAAAAACAGAACTTCAAGTGTTGAATTGCACTTTAAGTGCTGAATTTTATAATACATGAATTATATCTCAGTAACACTGCGGCGCATGAACAAACATAACCAAGATTTCTATTTAACCTAACCCCAAACATCAAAAACAATGAATTCCTCCCTCCCACCCCCAATTCTACATTGAAATGCAGAAAGGCGATGCATTGCTCATTCCCTAGCATGGAGGGTAAAAAATGAGGAATCTTCTCTATTCTTCACAGCACAAAATTCTCCAAACTTTGTAGAGCATGAACATGTAATTTAAGTATGGACACCAAATTTTTAAAAGAAAATACCTTACTGTCCAATGCTTTGTGAAAATATAATTACATTCTCTTCATTAACTGTAATAAGAACTTATAGTCTCAATGACTGGTGAATTTTTACCTACAAAGATTAGTAAATTTATTATAAATCAAATTTCATGAAAATGATATTAAACTCTCCAAATTTTTGTTGTATCTTTATTACACACAGCTGAAAGAAAAATACTGATAAAGTTTAGGCCGCCTCTACAAAGATTTTTCACTGTGAATAGAGTTTAAAAGAATTTGGCCCATATTCATATAATTTAAACTTTCAGCCACCACGTTTTCTAAATGGGGGGTGGAGGGGTGAAGGGAAATACACACAAAAAAGCAAGATGTCTGAGTTCTTCACATTGCACACTGACCATCTTTGAATAACACGGATAAAAAGAAAGTAGGAAGAAGTAGAAGAGGTGATAGACAGGAGAAGAGAGTAAATATATGTAAGTGCGAAAATCTCACTTTATAGAAAAATGGATGGGGGGGCAGTTCAAGAGAAAACAAAGATGACCTGTATCTGCTTTCTAGTTTACTGACAACTCACAGTGCCTCCAAGAATAACTGAAGCACCTTTTTCTTAACACTTTTTTTTAATTTAACAAACATACCTTCTGTCCCTTCCTCCCTCATGCTACGATAGCAAGTCAACCAAAGGCATTATGAGATTAACTGTATACACTAACCTGTAGTATCATTATACATAGTGATACATAACTGCAGATAAAGAAAGCATTAATGTACTTTTAAAAACACAAAGACAACGGGTTGAGGATTCAGCTCAGTGGTAGAGAGCTTGCCTAGCAAACACAAGGCCCTGAGTTCAATCCCCAGCACTCCTCTCCACAAAAAAAAAACCAGAAACAAAAAACAAAAAATACACGAAGACATAAGAATAAATGAAAGATACTATATTATATATTAAAGCTACAAAGTATTTTTTAAAAAGAAGCAGCAGCAGCAGCAGCAGCAACAGCAATTCATGTTGTCCTATAAGCTTGGCCAGGAATAAAGCTTAACATATTTTGAAGCCACAGATCAGTAAGTCACTGGGGACTTCACAGCTACTATGGAACTCCGTTGGTTAGCATATGGAGCTGGCTTATAGATGTTTAGAAAACAGACTTATTTTTTCCCCCATGTATGGCACAGTTTTCAAAGTTTTGCCTTATTTTCCTTTATGACGTAAAATCATAATGGTAACTAACTTTGAAAAGAATGCCAAATGGTAAAAAAAAAGCCAGGACTTACCTGAGCCCACATGGGCCAGCTCAACACTACCCTGGAGTTCTATGGTAGCTGTGACATTACAGCATGCTTTATGCTGTAGGGTCAGGGTGGACCTGGAGTCAGCAGGCACAATTTCAGGAACCCTTAAAGAGAAAAGTTAGTTTTAAGTGGTACTGTTCAGAATGTCCTATACCACGGTCAGTAGAAAGAAGCAGGTGTGGCTGGCTAGAATGTCTAGGCAGCTTTCCACTATCCAGAGTTTAATTCATTTAACTGGTTTTACATATTAACAAGAAACTATACCACTCAGTAACACTTTTTTTTTTTTTTAAAGTATCCTAACCATTTGGGTATAATCACAAACCTGGCTTAGATAGTCACAGCAAACTCTTTCAACCCACAAAACATGAACTGCTTTTTAAAAAGAAATGTTCTCAATATTTTTAAGTATACCTTCGAATAGGGACAAGCACAGGGACAATTTCGGAAACAGTTTGAACAGATCAAACTGCATTCTAATTGCATTTTCCACATTATAACGAATGGCAACACTGAGAGCTACCATTTTTCTATTCCCAGAGTAGTACTATAGAACAATAACCTTTCAAAACACCAAAAGATATGAAATCTTTATCAAGACTACCTTTCACTCAATAATTTTACTCTCCACTATTAAAACAACCTCTTTAGAAAAAATAAAAATTCAATAAGTAAAACAGTCTCTTTTAAATGTTCTATTATTAATTAGAATAAACTATGTCAAATATAGTTTATGTTTCTAGGCTCTGACCTCCTTGTATATTTGATCAAACTGTTAATCCACATAAATCCCCAAAGTCATGAATAAATACCTGAACTGATAGACACTTTCATAAGAAAGAAAATTCTGCTGTGCAGGAAGAATTACTGCTGAAAGCATGATGGAAAGATTTTAAAAAACAACTCACAAAGTTATCTTGGGAATATGCAATCAGAGATGAATACAAATATTAATAGGTTAGAGAATATTACAAATAAAAGATCACCAAACTATTCCACTGATGGATAGTAAGGTTCTTATTAAAAATGTAGGATTCTAAAAGTACATATTGAAACTCACATAAAGTAGTATATACCAAAGCCACATTCACCACTGCAACCAAGTCAAGTTTTTCCAGCTTCAAAAAATATTAATTTTAAATCTAAATTTAGATTTCAGAATTGCACTATATTAGGTAGGCCTGCTGAGACTGAACAGTCTAGCCTAGTGGTGGCGAACCTATAGCACGTGTGTTATTTTTCTTTTAAGACAGAAGATGTTAATGTATGAGCTGTGTTTTCTAAACTAAAACCTCAGTGTTCAGGTTAACTGCAGTGTTGGCACTTCGCGATAAACCAAGTGGGTTTTCGTTTGTGGTGTGGGTGCTTGTCTCTTAAAAAGTTCACCATTACTGGTCTAGCCCATTCTTTTTTACAAATAAAAAAACTAGAAGGTAAGTGAATATTGCCAAAGGTGGGAAGTTGTGGAGAAAGGGTAAAAAGAAAAACTCACAATTTATTGCAACTTTATACTACTGATACTATACCCATTCAACCCTTCTTCTAGTCAAAAGTACAGATTTTTAAGATAATCATCAAATCAGAAGAGAGGTTAACCTTTTCCATTTTGATAAGATCTCCAGCTAGATGCAGAAAACACTAAAGTCTGTGCCATTTGCCACAACATGAGAAGGTGCCATAGCTTTATGAACACTAGTGGCCCTGCCGCACACACACATCCACAGAACTAAGTAGTTTATTTTGCCCAACAGTTTAAGGCCCACATATTCAACACATCCTCCTCATATCTGTCTAAAATAACCTTGCCCTCTCCTGAAGTCCAGGAAAAATGACACTGTTATCCAACCAAAGCGGGGTAACAAACAAAAACCTAGCTACCTTTCTTAACAACTATTCCCCTCAGCCCAATGTAAACTCCAACCCTGCTAACTTCTTTCCATTTGTTGATCATGCTGTGCTTTCTGATACTGAAGGGTTCAAACACTCCTCTAACAAAAACAACTTTCCTTCTTCTCAGGTTTCAGCCTAGATGTCAACAAAAGCCCCTCCAAGTCTCTTAATGAGACTGTTATTCATCTACCAGCCTGTACTCCTGAGTCATACTGGCCTGCTGAACTGCTATCTTCTCCCACCAGAACATAAACTCTTTTGAAAGCTGACTATTCCATGCTTGGAAATACGTATCTAAATGAATGAATGAATGAATGACGAAACTAACAAATAATGAAAAGGCAAAAACAATTTTTAAAAGTGACATCAGGAGAAAGCAAGATAGATGTTTGCTTATCAGATTTTAAAATATGAAATAAAGCTACAATTATTTAAGCCAAAGTGGTGTGTGTGTGTGTGTGTGTGTGTGTGTGTGTGTAATCATCATCACCGGGACGCAATATCCAATCCCAGAAACTCAAAGGAGAGGTTTATTTTGGCTCAGACTTTAGTCCATGGTGGAGAAATACCTGCTCACATCGTGGCAGGCAGGAAGCACAGGAAGCAGAGAAGGAAGAAGATACACCCTCTGCCTTTTCTGACCAGACCCCACCTCTAAACAGCAAGTCGGCTGTATCACCCCTAGGATTCAATCACCTTCCTAAAGTCTGCCTATGAGTGCATGAGGCCTTTGGGAGACATTCTTGATCTAAATATTAAAATGTAAGTATGCATATGTAGTATGCAGAGTCTGCCCACCAAAAACTGTATATGCACTTCAGGAAAAGAAAAATAGTATGATGTTTTTTCAACAGATGGTGTTACCCTTGTATGAGGAATCAAGAGGATGCTGTGCATTGCAGAAAACCTACTACACTACCCGGCCTTAGAAAAGAAACTGAAAATTCATATGTAGCAATCTCAACAACAAAGGTTACCCAAACAGCAGTTCACTGTACTAGTAAATGTCCAGATGCTAATGGCCACTACTTTGAGTACCTCTTGTAACTGTAGAGGTCAAAGATAACTTGTATTAATCTCATGATGTCTCAATAAATTTAGTATTAAAATATTTCTACAAGTTTTTCTTTTCCTGAAGTGTTTATACATTTTTTTTTTGTGGACTCTGTATATATGCCTCGAAACAAACTCTTGTTCAAGATGCAAGCACCAAAATCAATGGGGAAAATAATTAATTATTCATATTAGTGGAGATTATTTGGAACACATATTTTAACCCTTGGTTCAGTCAAAAAAAAGTGCACACAATAGAGATAAAATATTAGTAAGTCATCCTACTAAAAGTGAGAAAATGCAACAAAAAGAAGTGGTGATTTTTTTTTGGGGGGGGGGGTCCCGGAGATCAAACTCAGGGCCTTGCGCTTGCTAGGCAAGCACTCTAACCACTACACTAAATACCCAGCCCTGTAACTTTTTAATGTGTATTATTTATATTTATAAAGATGCCACATAACTTGATAAAAATCACAAAGGTACTTGAACAAAAGACATGAAGCAACAATTCACATACACAAACAAAAACCAAATGACTAATAAAATTGGATAGCACACTCCCCTTAATAATAAATACCAGTAAAAACACAGCTTCAGGGGGAGTCTCATATTGCTAATAATATAGACCACATTAACTTCGTTTTTATATTATATATTCACTCATTTTTATATTACATATTCACTTCTTAAAAGATGAAAACATTTTAATTCAAAATATAAAGTTCAAAGAATATGAGACAATATACAATATAATTTCAACCCTTAAAAGTAAGTAAATAAAATGACAAGAAAATGAAAGATTTCTTCTAGGCAGTGAGAATATAAACTACAGTATTGGGGTTTTTTCATAGCTTTTTTAATGTCTAATATTCTCTAATATGTATAGTGTGGTTTTATCATTTAAAAAAATTAAACTCATATATACTGCTATAGAAAGTCAGTAGAATGTCTAAATCTGACAAAACAAGAAATAATGATGCACTCATTGACGAACAGCTAAGCAAAACATAGCATATACGTACAATATCATTTAGTCCTTAAAAAAGGAAAAATTTTAACACACGTCACAACACAGATGAACCTTAATAAAGGCAATGTGTTAAGTGAAATAAGCTAGTCACAAAAGGACAAATAGTGAATGATTCCATTCATGTGTGGTTCTCACAGTAGTCACATTCATACAAAGTAGAATGGTAGCTGGTCAGGGATAGGGGAGGGCAAGTAGGAATTGTTTAATATATTTCAAGATGGAAAAGGTTCTAGAGATAGATGGTGATATTTGCACAACAATGTAAATACCGATGAAGTAACTTTAAAGTAAGTAAAATGGGGCCCTGGTGTGTAGCTCAAGGGTATATATAGTACATGCTAGCAAGCTCAAGGCCCTGTGTTCAATCCCTAGCATTAATAGATAAAACTAGATTAAAATGAGTAAAATGCTAAAATTTATGTTATGTATAATTTACCACAATTAAATTGTAAAATAAAAACCACAATGATACAAGGGCACTAGGGTGCTATTCAGTTATTAGAGGTGCTACCTCAAATTCACCTATACAGTATTCTACCCTCTCAAAAAAAAAAAATTCTAATCACAAGAAAGCCAAAAAGTCCAAA